>JAXQQM020078335.1:40000-162940 GCA_034641835.2 Pinus albicaulis
GCGTGCCCAAGGAAATGCATTTGGGTCAAGTCGTGTGAGGGGGTCCATATCAAAAATTCTAATTTTTGACCGCCCGTGTGTCTTTTGCATGTTCGTGTGACCCATTTTTTGTTTCCTCCACTATGCCTTCATTCAGGTGGGTCGAGTCATGGCGGGTCATGTGAGGGCGCCTAAGGAAACACATTCAGGTCGGGTCATGCCATGTGAGGGAACCTAAGGAAACACGTTTGGGTCAGGTCATGTCATGTGAGGGAGGTCGTATAAAAAGTTCTAAGTTGTGGCCACCCATGTGCCTTATGCACGTTTGTGAGACCTGTTTTCCGTTAGCTCCCTTGTGCCTAATTCGGTCGGGCAGGTCCGGTCATGTCGTGTGAGGGCGCCCAAGGAAACATGTTCTGGTAAGGTCGGTTCGGGTCATGTGAGGGTGGCTATATAAAAAAATCTAAGTTGTGATTGACCGTGTGCCTTGTGGCGCATATTCGTGTGACTCGTTTTATTTTTTCTCCCTTGTGCCTTCGTTTGAGCGGGCTGAGTAGGGTCGTGTGAGGGCACGGAAGGAAACACATTCAGGTCAGGTCAGGTCATGTAAGGGCACCAGTAGAAATGCATTCAGGATGGGTCGGGTCAGGTTGGGTCCTGTGAGGGCACCCAAGGAAACACGTTCGGGTCGGGTCTTGCCATGTGAGGGTGCCCAAGGAAACACGTTCGGGTCAGGTTAGGTCAGGTCATGTGAGGGCAATTATATCAAAAAATCTATGTTTTGACCACCCGTGTGCCTTCTGCACATTCGTGTGACCTCTTTGCCATTAGCTCCCTTATGCCTTCGTTCGGGTTGGTCGGGTCATGCATGCCATGTGAGGGTGCCCAAGGAAACACGTTCGGGTCGGGTCAGGTCATGTGAGAGCGACCATATAAAAAATTCTAAGTTGTGACTGCACATGTGCCTTGTGCACGTCCGTGTGACCCATTTTCCATTTGGCGCTACTATTTGCCTTCCTTCAGGCGGGTCGTGTCATGTTGTGTGAGGGCACCCAAGGAAACGTGTTCAGGTAAGGCCAGGTTGGGTCATGTGAGGGAGGTCGTATAAAAAATTATAATTTGTGACCACCCGTGGCCCTTGATGTGCACACTAGTGTGACCCGTTTTCCGTTTTATCCCTTGTGCCTTAGTTTAGGTGGGTTGGGTCATGGCGTGTGAGGGTGTCCAAGGAAACGCGTTTGGGTCTAGCTCGGGTCGGGTTAGGTTGTGTGTTGAAAAATGTAAAATTTACATATTAAATAATTTATATACACTTTAATATCTTATTTATTTATATTCAATTTTTAATTTAATTATTTATATATTTTGTTAATTTTTTTTAAATATTATTATTTACATTTAATTTTTAATTTTAATTCCAATTCCCATTCCCGCCTCAAAAAAATTTCACCCTTCACCCAACCTCCCTATAAATTGGGTTGAACCTGACTTGACCCTGCTGAACTTCCCGATGCCCTACTGAATGCTGAACGCTATTCTGAATGCGCTACTGTTATGCACGCAAAATTAGGTTGAACCTAAATTGACCCTGCCGAACTGCCCGATGCCCTGCTGAACGCTGAATGTTGAACTGACCGACGCCCTGTTGAACCTAGGATTTGATTCCAAGATGGAAGAGAAGGCGGGGAAAAAAATATTCAATGGTCAATGCCCATGTACATCCTAGGCCTTTATTTATTTATAAAATAGCCCAAAATTATCGTCTTCGCCGATAAATTCTTCTCTTTTATACGAAAAAAGACTCATTCAATCTCTTGTCGGCTCATCCTAGGGCATCACCATTATCATAGTTCTGCTCATACCTTGGAATATGAAACCCTACAATCTCAGGGAAGGTTCCATCATAATTAGAGACAGGGAGGTATCATCCCCATCGAGGTTACTTACGTCTCTCTACTCAGTTTTTCTACAGGTATATTTTTTATGGTAGTATATCTAGTGTTATTTGGATAGATCTATATCAATTTGTATTGGAAATAGGGTACAATTATTCTCTTACAAGAAATTTGCATTGCAATAGGATCATCTATGATGTGGATCACTCTTGGAGAGCTCTCACAACTCTCTTCTTCATCCCAATTAGCTTCATCACCTACAACAACGAATTATGGGTAAGTTCCTTGCCCTGGTGGACAAGGTCTTTGGACCTTCCATACTTCTCTTCATTTTTTTCAGCATTAGGGTGCCCCCTAAAGAATTATTCAATAAATTAACCCTAGATTGTTAATTTAGTTTCCTTTGATAATGTTCTTCTAAAAACTAATTTGAAAACTAAGTGAAGTATCTTAATAATATATAACTTGAGTTTCAAATAATAAAGATAAAATCCCCTCATTAACCTAGTGTCTCTCCCCCTCTTTCCTCACCCTGGGGTTTATCAAATTTTCCCTAAAACCAAGTGGTGAATCCATTCTCTTATTTTACCCTCTTTATAAATATTTTCATTCAAAATGCATTCTTAGTGTTGAACATGATTTATAGTAAGCCCTTAACAATATAGAGCCCTATAGGTAGCAGCAAGAAGAATACTAAAAAATAAAAGAGGAATTTGGTGACAAGAATAAGCCTTGCAACTATTGAATCTTGAAAAATCTCAAAGAGAAAGTCCACGTGAATAAGGACCATAAATACCTAAATAGAAGGTTCAAAGAAAGATACCTAGGTGATGCATCTACCAAGGTGAGCAAGAATTTCTAAGGAATAAGAATCAGATTGAGGACTGATGTGAAAAAGAGGAAAGAAGGTGAGCACATTGACAAGATTTTGTTAATGGCCTCATTTTCCTTTAGGTGTTCAAAATTCAATCCACTCCTTGTTATTCTCCAATGAACACACTCTCCCTTGAAGAAAACTTGATCCAAGTGTCATTATAAATAGATTCTCTCAATGTCATTAATTTAACTCTGTAATATCTTCAATTTTTAGTGCATTTCACAATTAGAAACTATTTTTGCCCTGGCAATTTCTTGAGATTCCCAACTGCATGCACTTGTTTTGAAAATTCTCTATCCTTGCATCATTTAGAAGGACAGATTTGGTCAAACTAAGATATCAATGAAGTTTATGAGAATTTTTATCCCCTGCTCCTGTAACAATTCCTTTGTTTCTGCCATCGACAAATTTTCTAAATTGTTGCCAGCATTATCATTTTTTGTAATGTTACCTATACTTGTGTTTCACAAGAAGGTAAATGAATATTTAATGAGTTTTGAACCTGAAATATTTCAAGAGTTGGTAATATTACCTTTTTAAATGTATATAATGAATCTGATGTGCTAAAAATTCAATTTGTTGACTTACTAGGCATAAACAACAAAGAAGATTGTGCTGAAGCTGCAATGTCAGTCTTGTAAGCATTATTCTCAACATGCGATCAAGGTGAGCTTTTAGCAGTTTCTATATTTAACAATTTCTAACTTTTCAAGGTAATATTTTAACCTACTACAGCCGCCTACCACGTGCAAGAGTTCAAGATTTTTATACATTAATCTTTGCAACAAGTACAAGGGCAAAACATAGCACCTTCATTGGTATTATATATATTTTTAGCTTTTATGCGGAGCATTTATTAATCTAAAAATTAGAGTCATCTCATGCTTTCTACTTGTGTCCTTTATGAAGGCAGAGCTTATTATTTTCATTTTCATTTTATCTGATATTAAGAAACCTACTTGGATTTTCAAAGTTTATAAGATCATTTTATTTCAGAAACTGTTGTATTCAAAAACATTAAATGAATGTTCAGAAGTTACATTGCATAGAGCCAATGCCACTGCAACTTCATGGCTAAAAGTTATCATGTTTCTATTGTTGCCTACTAGGTTAAAGTGATTAATATTTCCCAACAGGACTACAGAAAGGCCCATTGTGACCTAAAACATGTTGAATTCTATGTCAATTCTCTTTAGTTGGATCCTTATCAAAAGTGGGAGCCATGGTGGGTGCAATAGTCAGTGGACCGGTAGCTGATTATATTGGATGGAAAGGCGTAAGTTCCCTTAATACTATATATATCAAGTTCCAACCCTATCAGTGCTTAAGAAGACTTGGATTTAGCTTAATTACTATTTTTGTTTTTGATATTATTTCAAATAGATATCAGCTTGTTATAGGGACAATCCATGTAGTCCCCTCATTTATGTGGTCTGAATAAGATTTAAATTTTATTTTCCTACATATTTCATCCTTTTGATTCAGTTTGGTAGGATTAATCTCTTCTATGTTTGTATGCAGGCATTATTAGTGGCTGCCATTCCAAATATTATTGGGTGGATTGTCATTTTTTTGCAAAGGCAAGTTAAACTACCTTGGATAAGGGTCTTGTCTAGAAATTAAATAGTTTCTCGTTCATTTGGATTCTAAATTGGAAGGAAATTTTTTATTTTATCTTGCTATGGTTGCAGGATTATTTATCTTTATACTGGGGCAGATTGTTCATGGGGTTTGGAGTTGGGGTCATCTCATTTGCTGTAAGTTAGACCTTTCTCTCAAGGTTGGGAAAGGGCTAGTATTATTTTAAATTTTTTCTATATTTAGGTGTAGAATATGTGAATGAAGATTATGTATACAAACGGAAAAGTATGATTCTGACATACAATATTTGATATGGTTCTTTTAGGTACCTGTATACATATTTGAGATAGCACCAAAGCACCTTCGAGGAGGTCTTGGGGCAGTAAATTAGGTGAGCTTTTGCTGTATTAGGAATTTTAGGAACATTTAGTCTCGTTACTGTCTTCTGAAGTCCCAGAGAAAATATGATTGTGCATAAATTTCAATGTTCAGAATCACTGATAGTGATTTACTGAAAATCCTTAAGAATAATATGTTTGATTATAATATCAGTATTAAGCATAACTGTTAATTTTTTTAACAACTCTCAGTGACGGTTGGTATTATGATGGCATACTTGTTTAGACTATTCGTTTCTTGGAGGCCTCTTGCAATTATAGATACCTTGAATTAATTTTTATTGGGGATAGCTTATGGATATCGTTTATCATTTTCCAAATAATAGGCATATAATGACATCTTTAACTGGGCAGGCATAATTCCTTGTGCCCTTTTGGTTCTTGGATTCTTCTTTATCCCAGAATCACCAAGATGGCTGGTGAGTTAGTAGCACATTCAAGCATGTACACTCAAGTGATATGAAATTTTCTTTAGGTGTCCAGATTACTTATTTACTATCATCCATTATTGGTAAGGTCTCATTCTTTATGTCCATGTACGTGCAGGAAAATATTGGTAATAAAAATTTTGAAGATTCATTACAGGCTCTCTGAGGCTCTGATGCCGATGTTTCTCTAGAAGCAGTTGAAATCAGGGTATTTTTCTACCGCAAATGTGCTCATTCAGTTGTTTACACTTTTCCTTCTGTCTGTATGGTTTCCCAATATTTAATTCATTTCTCATCCATCATTCATTTTCCTTTCCATTTCCATTTTCAAAAGTCTGTGTGTTTTTCTTGTTTCTTTCAGCTTTTTGGCCTTTGCAAATGGTCTGTGTATTGCACACTACATATCATAGGAATTAATACTTTTCTTATACTAGGAAAATCATCTTCTAACTAATCAAAATTTTTTTGTGTTTCAGAGTATCATGGAGATGGACACTCAACAAAGTAGCATCAAGATATCAGAGCTTTTTGAGCACAGATATGCATTGCCTTTCACCGTGAGTCACATTTTGAATGTCATTTGATTTGGCATATTTTCAAATATGCTTTGATAGGTGGAGGCATATTTGTTATTCTCAATGAGAATGAACTATAGTTTTCTATACTGACATTAGTGCATCTAAATGGGATATCACAGATTGGCATTGGACTACTGCTTTTGCAACAATTAATTGGAATAATTTAATGGTATCATGTTTTACAACAGTAACATTTTCAAATCTGCAAGTGAGTTCTCATCTGACATAGGTTTCTCCATATTGTTTTTGTTTATCAAGGTGTGGGTTTCTTTCTGTTTTATAGTACCAATTTGAAAAAATGTGTTGGATCTGTGGATTTTTTAGGAACTTCTCACAGCAAAGGTTAATGCATGGAAAATAGCAAACCTTTATTTCGGGAAATATAGATATCAAACTCAAACAGTTAATATCAAAATCTTTGGCTTGGCTTCAGTAATGTTTGAACTTTGAATTAACTCTTTATCTTGAACATTTACAGGAATTTAATCTTCCAATGCTGCATCACTTGGACTTGGTGCCATCCAGGTTTTCTCTTTTAGTCCTATAGAGCTCCACTAATTTTTTAAGGCTATGATGAAAAATAAAGTTGTTGGTTTTCTATTCCAAGTATTAGAGTCAATTTTTTGTGTTTGAGGGATGTTAAGTAATCTATTGTACAGGTCATCATCACTGTAGTTGCTGTATGGATGATGGATAAAGTTGGGCGACGTCTTCTCCTTATGGTAAGAAAATGGTTTACAACTGATTGTGGTATGTTCATGAATATGATCTCAATCAAAAACATTTACATGAAATTGTGTTGATGTTACCAGGTCTCATCTGGGGCATGGCCATATGTATTTTCCTCGTTAGTTTCTCATTTTACTTGAAGGTAAGTCTCTCCAATAATTTTATAACGCTCTGCTCTGCTTAAATCTTCACGAACCTTTCCTATAAAATATTTCATATATTCAGTCTGTGACTCTGCTTATTACATAGAATTGAACTGAAACGAGATGTTTCAAAGGTATGGTTTGAATATTATCTGAAATTCCTTGTTTGGTTGTGTGAGGGCTAAATTTATTCTCTTCTTGTTTTAGGCTCATTCTGGAGTAGATTCTCAATATGAAACATTCTTCACTGTTTTGGCTTTACTGAGTCTGCTGGTATGTTTTAGAGTTTCAGTTGTCAGAGTATTATATAAATTTTAACATGGGCTTGGAGTTGTTGCCATCATCTTGCATGTGATAAATAGTTAATCTTATTGGCTGATGGTTTCATTACAGATTAACTACATGTAGGATCCAACGCTTCCTAGTGTAAATTAATCTACACTTTCTTCCTAAATAGTGTAGATTAACTAGTATGCACTTTCTTCCTAAATCGTGAATTCTTCTTTCTTCTTCCTTCTCCTTCTCAGTCAGGTCATGGAGAATTTTCCTGCAGTGCCAACAGCAGGGAGCTGATTTTGCCCCAGCTTCCTAAAATTCTCAAACTCTTTTTATTTTAGGTGTTGAACAAGGTTTACTAAAGAATGGTAGATCTTCTCATTCAAAATGCAATTGTGTTTGTTTTTTTTCTTATTCCCACCTGTATCCTTTGATTCAACCTTGGATGAAATACCCTTCTTTTTCTGTACCCTTCTATTTATGTTGGGGTAGAAATTGATTTGCCATAAAATTTGCAGACCAATCCCTTTTGTCAAAAGGATTCAATTCAGGTTCTTTCCTCTTTGGCTCAAGAAACCTCACTATGCATCTACTATGTAATATCCCTAGGTAATTTTTTATCCTTAGGGTTATCAAGAGCATAAGAATCTGTTGCACCAATAACATAGTATCCTTTACAAATTATCACAAATGACAATTATTGTGCACCAATGTACAAATAAATGAATCTTTAGCAACACCAACAGGGCACATCAGTTTACAATGTCCATAGGTTTACTTCTATATGAGGTTATAGCACTGAATAATTAAGAACAGTAGCACTCCAGGGATTACAATACTAAAAAGAAACACAACTTAATAGCTTACAAATTCCACCTGTTACCATTCTATTGGCCTACATAATTCCTTTTCCTTGCTGCCTATTACCCTAGCGACTACATTGTTGTCTGTTGCCTCAAGTGTGCTGCAATGAGAGCTGCTGCCACTGAAATCCCTTAGATGTGGTTTATGCTTCTCTGAGTAGACTTCCACTTCCATATTTTCCTTGATGTGGCCTTACTGCTACAGGGAGACAACGTCAGGGATTTTTTTTGCCTCAGATAGGAACCCAGAAGAGTTCTTCTGTCAAACTCACTCCCTAAATTCCCTTGCTGTTACAGGAGGTCATTTCTTAGATGAGCCACATACCCTGGGATGGATACTCCAGTGGTTGCTACCACAAAATGGTAATTTATTACCCATACTAGGGCTTCGCTGCCCTAGGACTGCTTCAGATGGAATTTTATGCCACATGATGCTCTACTTCCTAATCAGATGAGTGCTCCACATTCCACTGCCAAGAATGGCCACAGTCAGGTCTCAGTGCCACATAAAGAGTTTCGCTACCTTAGAATGTCCTCACCCAGTCCTTGGTGCCATAGAGAGCTTATAGATCAAACAAATGACAGAAATATTTTGCTCGCCAAAACTAGATAAGAGATGTCTCATATCATTATGCTTCAACAGAATAGAGAAGTAATCTTACTCCCTACACTAACCCTAGGAAACATGTAGTTAATCTCTAATCCAACGCTTCCGAGTGTAAAATACATGTTAAGAAATTGCGAATGTTAATAAATTACAAAATGTTATTGGCAATTGGTCTGTAACGTTTTTTTTTACCTGTGCAATTCTTGCCATCGGTATTGCAATGTTTCACTACCGTCGGTATTCCGACCTAAATCCTCCACTAGTATTTTGTGTTTGTTTGCATTGGCACTGTGACGTTTAACTACCGTCGGTCTTGCAATGGTATTTAGTCATGTTGGTCTTGCGACAAAGATATGGTGGTGTTGGACGATATTTTGTTCATCGGAAGAGTGACGATAAAAACTTTTTGTCCGTCGGTATCAAAACATTATTTAAAAAAAAAAAAAAAAATTGTTCGTCGGAAGAGCGACGATAAAAACATTGGTAATAGTGTTTATTGGCGTCGAAATAGCAACGTTTAGAAACGTCGAAATTGCGATAAATAGTGAACGGTTGGAAGAGCAACGGACAATTTTAAATGTCAGAAGTGCGACGACTCCATAAAAACGTTGGAAATACCGTCGCAATATCGACGTTTAAGTGCCAGAAGTCCGACGTGAGGAGAAACCACATTTTGGTACACCGAAAAACGTCAGTATTGGGCTGCCTATGTGTCACAAGAGCGACATTTTGGCCGTCGGAATTTGGGGAAAATGTGCTAGTGTCTTTTTATATTTTCCAGAGTTGAATGTGCTTTCTTCTTAATCTATTTTTTCATGCTCACTCATGGACCTATAAATTTTAACCATCTTTGAAAGTAAACTAAAGAATATGATTCGAAGTACCAACTAAATTTTTTTTTGAGAGACTACATGATCTTCATATTGACACCAAATTGGACCATATATGTTTCATAAGTGACAAGAAGAGTGTACTATACATAACAGAGCTAATACCATCTATGAAAGTAAACCAAAGAATATGATTCCAAGTACCAACTAAGAGAACATTTGAGAGGCTACATGATCTTGATATTGACACCAAATTAGACCATACATGTTTCATAAGTGACAGGAAGAGTGTACTATACATAACAGAGCTAATACCTGGCCAAGGAAAGGAATGATATATTTTTATATTTTTCAAGGTTGAATATGATATTTTCTTAATCTCATTTTTCATGCTCACTCATGCACCTCTAAATTTTAACACCATGTGAAGGAACACTGGAGAATATAAAAAACCAAACAACAAAATCACCATCCATCAGAAATTATTTCCTAAATTACCATTCCTTTTCAAAATCCATTTGAAATTAGTGATATCTTTTTATATTTTTCATAGATGAATGTGCTTTCTTCTTAATCTATTTTTTCATGCTCACTCATAGACCTCTAAATTTTAACCATCTTTGAAAGTAAACCAGAGAATACGATTCCAAGTACCAACTAAATTTTTTTTTGAGAGGCTACATGATCTCGATATTGACACCAAATTAGACCATATATGTTTCATAAGTGATAAGAATAGTGTACTATACATAACATAGCTACTACCATCTCTGAAAGTAAACCAGAGAATATGATTCCAAGTATCAACTAAGAAAAAATTTGAGAGGCTACATGATCTTGATATTGACACCAAATTAGACCATATATGTTTCATAAGTGACAAGAAGAGTTTACTATACATAACAGAGCTAATACCTGGAAAAGGAAAGAAATAATATCTTTTTATATTTTGCAAAGTTGAATATATGCTATCCACTTAATCTCTTTTTTCATGCTCACTCATGCACCTTTAAATTTTAATACCATGTGAAAGAACACTAGAGAATATAAAAAACCAAACAAAAAAATCACCATCCATCTGAAATTATTGCCTAAATTACCATTCTTTTTCAAGATCCATTTGAAATTAGAGATATCTTTTCATATTTTGTAGATTTGAATGTAATCTCTGCTTAATCTAATTTTTCATGCTCACTCATGGACCTCTAAATTTGAACCATCTTTGAAAGTAAACTAGAGAATATGATTCCAAGTACCAACTAAAAAAACATTTGAGAGGCTACATGATCTTGATATTGACACCAAATTAGACTAGATATGTTTCATACGTGACAAGAAGAGTGTACTATACATAACATAGCTAATACTTGGCTAAGGAAAGTAATGATATCTTTTTATATTTTGCAGAGTTGAATATGATATCTGCTTAATATCATTTCTCATGCTCACTCATGCACCTCTAAATTTTAACACCATGTGAAAGAACACTGGAGAATATAAAAAACCAAACAACAAAATCGTCATTCATCAGAAATTATTGCCTAAATTACCATTCCTTTTCAAAATCCATTTGAAATTAGCAATATATTTTTATATTTTGCAAAGTTGAATGTGCTCTCTACTTAATCTAATTTTCATGCTCACTCATGGAACTCTAAATTTTAACCATCTCTGAAAGTAAACCAGAGAATATGATTCCAAGTACTAACTAAAAAATCATTTGAGCAGGGAAAATTTTAGGGGCTAATATTTGCAGGTGGGCTAATTTTCCATGTTTTTTCCAAAAAAAAGATTCGTTAATTTCCGTTTTTTTGAAAATTAATTCGCCCAAATTTTATAGTATAAAATTATTTTTCCTTAAAAATCACAAAATTTTTATATATACTAATATAAAATAATTATAAACCTAAATATTTTTACAAAATTATCATCAAAACTTTAACTGTTTACATATTGGGGACTAGTAATATTCGCCAAGGTTTCTAAACTTTAAGATAAACTTCCATCCTTAAAATTTTCCTTGCATTTGAGAGGATACCTGAACTTGATATTGACACAAAATTAGACCAGATATGTTTCATAAGTGACAAAAAGAGTGTACTATACACAACAAAGCTAATACCTGGCCAAATAATGAAATGATATCTTTTTATATTTTGCAGAGTTGAATATATACTATCTTCTTAATCTCATTTTTCATGCTCACTCACACACCTCTAAATTTTAACACCGTGTGAAAGAACACTGGAGAATATCAAAAACCAAACAAAAAAATCACCATCCATCTAGAATTATTGCCTAAATTACCATTCCTTTTCAAAATCCATTTGGAATTAGTGATATATTTTTATATTTTTCAGAGTTGAATGCGCTCTCCGGTTAATCTATTTTTTCATGCTCACTCAAGGACCTCTAAATTTTAACCATATCTGATAGTAAATCAGAGAATATGATTCTATGTACCAACTAAAAGACCATTTGAGAGGCTACATGATATTGATATTGACATCAAATTAGACCAGATATGTTTCATAAGTGACAAGAAGAGTGTACTATACATAACATAGCTAATACATGGCCAAGGAAAGAAATGATATATTTTTATATTTTGTAGAGTTGAATATGCTATCTGCTTAAGCTCATTTTTCATGCTCACTCATGCACCTCTAAATTTTAACACGATGTCAAAGAACACTGGAGAATATAAAAAACCAAACAACAAAATTACCATCCATCCAAAATTATTTCCTAAATTACCATTCCTTTTCAAAATCCATTTGAAATTAGCATTACTGCTCAAACTCGACAAAGTTATGTTCAATATATGAAATTACTTGTCAAACTTGACAAAGTTATGTTTTAATAGATGAAATGTATGACACATTCCATAGGACTTTGATGAAAATTCGATGGTGTACTTCTCAAATTTGAGACCTATGGAGACTAAACCTCTTCACCTAACAATTAGGCCAACTGCAACCTGTTATTAGGTTTGAACTCTGACTTTCCTAGCTGTTAAGTTGGTTATAGATGCAGTATGTCTTTGGGCCAGTTATAATTTTTTTAGCTAAATGTCTCTATCATCTCATAGGGGTCCACTATCACCTAACCAACCATAATGGATAGGATGTGTTGTTACTCATTGAGTCCCTGTCCTTTTTAACAACAAGGATGCTTTCAAAATCACATGTTTATCACCTTTATAAAACTTATATATCTAAATGCAGGGACGATCCTAGTGTTTTTGGAAACCATGTACATGTCATTTATTACATAAAATTAACCATGTACATGTCATTTATCCCATAAAATTTAAGCCATTTTCTAGTGTTTTTGGAAACCATGTATATGTCATTTGTCCCATAAACTTAACCATGTACATGTCATTTCTCCCATAAACTTTAAGAAATTTTCTAGTGCTTTTGGAAACCATGTACATGTCATTTCTCCCATAAACTTTAAAGCATTTTCTAGTGTTTTTGGAAACCATGTACATGTCATTTCTCCCATAAAATTTAAAGCATTTGCTAGTGTTTTTGGAAATCATCTATGTGTCATTTATCCCATAAACTAAGGCATTTGCAATAAATGTTCATTTAATATTTTATTGTGGTCCTAGATTTTTTGGAAACCGTACATGTAATTTCTCCCATAAACTTTAGGGCATTTGCAATAAATGTTAATTTAACATATTTTATTGAATTTGATTTTTAGGGATAAAAAATCCCACTAAATATGGTTGAAAAATGGAAATTATGCATATATGTTTCTTGTTATCCCAATCCAGGGAAAGAAATGATTAAATATGTGCTATGCAATATTGCGACTAACAAAATCGTTCAAAGGAAAATGAATATACCTGGAAGAACAACAAACAATATGTTTTCACTCAGTAATTTGTCCAGGTTCAAGAGAAATAGTCTGAGGTAACCACAAAAGTTTAACTTTGTTTTGATTTATAATATTAGGCTAGTTATGAAAGTGCAATTTGGTTTTGGTTTAAAAGGTTTTTGTGGGAAAAAATCACTTGGAGGTAAGATAGAGAGAAATCTACTTGTCCATTGGGCTATGGAGTCTAAATCAAGCTAGCAGCACTAGAAATCAAGACCAAAAAGGTACAAATATATTCAGGGAAAGATAGATAACCCTCATAGATTTGGGAAAGTGGTTTTTTGTGAGGTGGTATGATTGGGATAAAGGGCACTTAAGGATCCCTTGATTCGGAAAATGGAAGTAGAAGGTAGAGGTTAAATGAGAGAAGGAGAAATTAAGGATTCCTTGCACCGAAAATAAGAAGAAAACATTATAATGGCAACTAGTTAAAGACTGGGAGCACTTGACTAATCATGTAGTAATAATCCTAGTTACACATTAAGACAGAACACACATAAAATAAATGCAAGAAACTTAGAAAAGGAAACAGTGACGAGTAGGAAGTACTTCACTCATCAGCTTATCACAGGGATCTTGAATTATGATGTCAGTCAACTTTTCCAGTCTGCTACTTTGAATTCAAACACACAATAGCCTCCAATGTTAAAAAAAAATGTCTATAGTAAATCCAACAATTTTATTACACACAAAATACTTTAAAGAGTGAAGTATTTATACAAATTCTAAACTAGAATATCTTGAAAAAAATATCAAGATTGTTTTACAAATATCTCCAACTGTTTTACATAAATAGAACTTAAGTAAAGGACACTCAAAACTAATGCATATATTTGGCACTATTTTTTATGGATAGGTGATTACAAAGAGGAGAATTCAAATTTGATCTCAACTCTTAGTTGATGATGAGGCATCCAAGTCATTAACTGTCTCCTTTCTTTGTGCATTCTGCTCGAGCAATTCTGCAAACTTGGGGTCCAATGATACCTTTTTATATCTCAATCCGAAATAGATATGTAAATAGTGAAAGAGGTTATTGTAGATGAATATCTTGGTGAGATAAACCGCTCTCAGTTCCATAAAATTCGGCTCAAACTATTCACAATAGGCTCTATAAAAAGATGTGTAAAACAAAGTTTTACAAAGTCTGAAAAATGGGCTGTAAAGATGCGCATGTATATCTCATTCTATAATACCTATGCACAACATGAGATAGATTTTTGTAGATGTGTCTCTTAGGAACCAAAAAATCCTTCATTTTTGTAAGATGTATTTATGATTGGCCATAATTGTCTCTGTAAAATGATGACTTAACAGGAAGTTTCTACAAAAAGTGCTTTCCAATATTGTTTAATATTTCCCAACCCATAATGGTTGTTAGAAAAGTGAGAGAGGTTTTTGTAGTTGGACATCGTAAGAACATAAACCTCCTTCAGTTTTTCAAAATTCATCTTGGATTGGTCACAATAGTTTCTGCAAAACAATGACTTAAACATGAAATTTCTGAAAAAATGTTCCTTCTTGCTCTGTTTTCATCTTTTAACCTTTTTGTTCTTTTAACTATTTTTACTTTCACTTTGGATAAATTTCATTGTTGGTGAAAGTATTTTCATCTCTATTTAACCATTACTGCCTCTATTTTTACTTTTACTATTTTACGTTGACTGCTCTGTAACTTTGTTTAACTTTCACTCTGACTTTTACCTAATACACTTTAACCACTGATACTCTTTAACTATTATGTTTCACTGTCTCTATGAATTCTCATTTCACTTTTACCACTCACTGTGAAAATTTCATCATTATGATCTATCTCTGACTTGATTTTATTCTTTCTTTGTATACAAACTATTTTTTGAATGAAGCTTTTGAATTAAAATCTGAGTATTTGGAGTAAACAATTTTATCAACTAGTATTGAAACTGTTGGCCCAATTTCATATTATGATAATAACCTGCAAAAATCAAACAATTTGTTAATGAAATAGAGTTTTGCAAGGAGGTGATTGAAGGGTTTTGAAAGACCTGTGGAATAAGATCCGTCTATGGAGGTTTAACTCTATTTTTTAGGCATTTTTGGGCTACTTCTGCAAGATTAAATGGTTTACAGAAGTATTTTTTACTTTAACAGGGGTTCTTGGATGAAAATCAGTGGAATATGGTTCTTTCCTTGGATTTTTTTATTTCAATTTCAATCTTCAAATGATTTACAGACCTTCGCTGATTTAGAGAACAAGAAATAGGGGTTTCTTGAGCCTTTTTTCAATGAATAATTTGGGCTAAAAATTCTTTTGAAATAGGTAACAGAGGCTTAATGGAGAAAACAGGCAAATTATAGTCTCTTTTTTGGGCTTTTCCTTCCAAATAGGCTTATGAAAGAAGTTCAGAGGTTTTTGGAGCAAGTTGGAAACTTTTGTGAATTGTTTGGAGCAATGTACAACTCCTCAACAGTCTTCAAAAGTTGTAGGAGGCTTTTCAGGTGCAGAAATGGCAAACAAATAGTGTTTTTACAGTCAGGGAGGCTCATGCAGGGTTAAGGTAATGTGCAGAAGATAAGGAATGAAATGTATTTTCAAAGGTTTTATATACATTTGGGTTGTATTACTTTGACATTGAATAATTGTCACATTAGTGGGATGGGTAGTTTGGATTTTAAACGCAAAACCAAATAGTGGTTATCGCACAAGGTTTAATTGGTAAGTTGTTTTATTCAAAACGCACGCGATCCAATCGATGGAGGCCACGTGGAGGGGAGGGGTTCGAGTGAAACCACCCTTTTCGTGTGCATTTGGAGTTCAGCAGGTCGGAGATCTTTTCTATGTGATATTGCGTATCAGCCGTTGGATTTGAGGGATGAATGCAAAGGGTAAGGATTGATCTGGTGGTTGCAATGAATGGAGAGGTGTGGGATCGGTGCTTTCATATAGGCGGAAAGGAATTTAAAGCTTTATCAATTATGTTTAATAAAGTTTAAAGCCTTTAGCTTTTATTAAAATGGGCGGAGGGGTAAAACATTTATATAAGGTTTAAACTTTATATATAATGTTTATAATGAATATGATGTGGGGTTTATAGGAAGCAAGGTTTTAGTATTTATGAAAAAATTGGTTTATTTCAAAAGACTTGGGTTATAAAGTATGCGAGGGGAGTAGTATAACATGTATTTAAACATTCTTCAAAATGAAATGTTTTAACAAATGCAAAAATGGGCGTGATAGTATTATTATATAGTGATTTAAACTTTGGATATGCATTTAAATACTATAGGGTTGGGATATTTATTTAATGATAGTTTAGATCAAAGGGCTTTTAATTGGTGTTTTTAATTTAGCACATGGGTAATAAACTTTGGTCTTAAACTTTATAATAGTGGCGTTTTTGGGGATACTTAAATATAGGGAATTAATAAGTAGGATAGGGTATTTTTTAGGGATTTAATAGAATATGTTAAAATTTAATATGAGAGGGGAGTGAAATGTAAAACAAAATACACATTATCTCCAAATATAACATAATAATCAATTATTGCTCATTTTTATAATTTGTTTCACTAATACTTAGGATAAATGTAACTTTGTGGATTTTTATGAATGCTTTATGAAGAAATGAAGTTAATCATTCTAGGATTACAATTTTACCAAGAAAGAATGTGTGCTTACTTAGGAAAAAGAGGCTTTAATACATGAATGAAGGGTAAATGATGATAAATGAGGATTTAACATAAGAACTCAATATTTTCAACTAACTAGTCATGGAGCCTTGGGTCTGGTCCCAACAAAAGTCAGAGAAATGCTCTGAGCCTGTTTGACTGATAGCTTAGAATACTGAACACTCACGGGGGAGGGAAAATTAGTGATTTTTCCCGATGATGTATTATTTACATGATTGCTCCACTGCTTTCTACCTACCCAATCTTGTATTTCTAACATTTTTTCTTCATTTGGCAGGTGCATACTTGCAACCTTGAAACATTTATTTTTTTAAAGCATAAACTATCTAGATCTACCTTATTTCATCCGAGGGCTTAGATTAAACTGTTGAGCTCCTCGTTATTATCTACCTATCTACTAATTTGTCAAGTTTAAACTATTTGAAAAATCTTTATTCACTATCTAAAACATGAAATTGAAAGCATGAAGAGTTAAGATTAAATTGTTTAACTGATCATAGATTATGGCATTTATTGACACTCTGCACATAACCATTATTTTTGCATTAAAAGTAAAAGTAGTGGCATTTGGATTTGCTCACTTTCAGGTCTTATTTTTATCTTTTTCTTTTCTTTTGGGGTTTAGATTTTTCTAAGTCCTTTGATTTTTCTTTTAGGACTTTTTACCCTCTTTTTCATTTTTTATTATTTTTCATTTTTCAAAATATGGGAAAACAACTTGTAGAAAGCAAGGTATGTACATATTTACAAGACTATCCAAATAAATTCAAAATTATGAATCCTATATTTATAGGACCCTAACAGCGGCTTCACATGGGGATGGCATCTCCTGGTGAGACGTCAAGAACATCGTTGACTAGTAGCCTGATGTTGGGCCATGAATACGACTACTTTTTAACACTTATTTAATCCATTTTTACTCTTCTTTATCATTTCATTTATTATAATTTATCATATAAATCCATTTTATAATGATTTATGTTCTTATGGATGAATATTATTTCTTCTTCTTTATTTTTAATAAATTGATGATTATTATGCATAATTTTATCAATGATGGTTTATCAATGTATTTTGTAATATCACTCACCATTTTAGCCTCCAATATATTTTCCAGATTGTAGATTTGATCTCCAAATCATCATCAAATATTCCAACTCAGAAATTCGCTGGAATAAGAAGTGACAGTTTTTCGGTTGAGATTCTGGGCAAATAAAGAAGAATATAGAAAATCTGGAACATGGGTTTTGTCCAAAACAGACCAAATTAATTTTAATACAGAACGGTTTGCCCACATTCGGCGTGTATTGAGAGAAACGTAGGGTTATTTGATCATGATTTTCTCAGATTTGTTGTTGCGATCGTCCTCCAAATCTCAGCTACAAAGCCAAATTCGCCTTGCTCTTGTTGAAATATGGATGGAAATATATTTTCTGGTTGATCAAGTTGTTGGGAAAAATCCAATATTGTTATGAGAGATCATATTTACTATTTAATTTCTCCTCTTCTGATTATAAAAGGAGAGCATATATTGTGTATTGGAAAATAATGGATGATTATTGAATTCCCTTTGTAACACTGTAATTCCTTGACTCTTGTGAGCAAAGAGCAACTGATGTAAAAGCTATTCATGCTTGATTAATAATAAGAGGCGTTCTCGTTCCATTTCTCAAGCTCTGCAGTAGCCCAGCGGCATTTCACCGGTGGTTGAGGGCCCGACCCTGGTGGAGCGATCCGCTGTTTGTATTTCTATTCTTTTATTTCTGTTGTGTGATAATTGCATTTAGATTTATTACGATTACAGAGTTGTTTGATTGTTGTTGGATTGAATTCAGATTTGATCTATACGTTAATGAATTGCACTGTTATTTACTATCTTATTCATCTTGTTATCTTTTATAAAGTGTTGTTGTTCCATTGATTTATGATTCATTCCAATGAACTGTTTCATAGTCTTGGTTGTCGACAGGATTGGAGTATTGAGATTAGTTTCCTGATGGCGTTAGAATTAGAATTGTTGTTCATATTTTTGTTCCATTTCTGTTTATTGTTTATTTCTGATTCATAGCTTCAGATTAGCAAATAGATGAGTTACAATTGGTATGCATAGGAATTACAAGCTACTGTTCCTTTCCAGATTTTGTTCCTTTCAGTTATTTTCATCAACACGAAAATTGAGTTTGCTTTCATTTCGATTGCTTTAAAATAACCAACTGTAGAGGACACTGGTTATTGCTTCCAAGTTCCCAGATTGGTTATCTTGCATCGATTTCTAAGAGAAGGAGTTATTTCTACTGTATCCCTGATCGATGTTTTTCAATTTGGTTTAATTAAGGTTTCAGAGCATTTCCATTTATGTTATTGAAATTAGATTTATTTTTCAAGCATTCGTTTACTTTTGTATTTGAAACATTGTACTACTTCTCACACAACACTACTCTTAGACTGAATTGCTGCCTCAGACAGAGTACACTCTTGAAATAAAAAGTCGCTCCCGAATTGATAATTAATGTGAGATAAATAGGTGTTAAAAAGATACCTTTTATACCTCAACACCTGATCCTTTGAGCCAATCCCAAACATGCATTTTTTTTGTTATAAAATCTCTGTGAGAGAAACTCTTGGACTGAATTTACACCCTTCTCTGCAAACTGAAATTTGATCTGAGACTAAAAAAGTGTTGCAACCTTCAAACCAAACTACTAAATCATCAATATATTAGGGCCTTTTTCTTGGCTGAAAACTGAAAACTAAAATAAGTTGAAATCCGACCTACTTACTCTAATCAGCTGTCCAACTGCTGGTTAGGTAAAATGAAATAACCAATGCAACCATTCAAGCATTATGTACTTTGATAGATTTTGTTGCATGTGCTTGTTGCTTGTCAAAACTATAATTCTGCAACCTTTTAGAAACTTGTCAACAAATGAGAAGATAAGGAAATACTTGATTTCCTTTTTTGACTCTAGAAACTTTTCAAAAGGATCTTCCAAGATATATACACCAATGTTTAACTGATCTAAACAACTGTACATCTATTCTAGATGACCTCCATGCCATGAAACTGAAATGTTATTTTCATCTTTATCTCCCTGCAAACTTTTAGATAAGCCTTGTGATGATATTCCTACTGATTGTAATGTTTGATTACTGAAACCTTTATCATCTTGATTCTAAAACTCATAGTTATTTAATGGAGAAAGGATTTGAATGCATTCATTATCGAACATATCTTCTATTAGATCATGAAAAACTTGTGAGGATGGCTGCAATCTATTGGATATGGAATTCCATAGGACTTCATAAACTTCAACAAGTTGCTCATCCTTTTCTTTAATGATGTTATACCACATTTCCTTTAAAATTTGAAATGATTCAAAACATAGTGGTATGGAATTTTCCTGTGTTATTTGATCATGTTTTTCAATGGGAACTGATACCTGCAATTGTGAAACTGAAATATACTAATCAAGAGTTTGATTATCTTCTTTGTTGTCAATCACAATTCCTAAAGACTAATAATGATTATTGATTGCATTAAAGTTGTCTCTAATAAAATGAAATAAAGGAAAACAAATAGGTAAAGAATCTTCACTTATTTCCAAATTTTGTGCTTTTTCTTCCTCACTTTCATGGATGATCTGTATTGGCTGATCACTATATTCTGGCTGCTGAAAATGAGTTTCCTCATCCCACAAACTAGCTTCTGATTGCTGTGTGAAGTTAGCTTGAATTTGGAGAATGTAATTATCATCATACTGATCATACTTAGGAAAATATTCAAAACAAGGAATGTCATCAATCATACACATTAGATCAGTAGATTTTTTTTCCAGCAATCCTAATATATCTTGATTAGATTGGTTGCATTCTATTTGAAAGTCATCATTTTTCTCAATAGGATTACTATCAAGTAATGGGCCTTTCTGGGAAGGTAGAAAGACATGAGCATCAACCTGTTCTTCTGTCTCTTCATGAATAAAAACTTTAGTACATTCATCAACATTAGAATAAGGAGAAAAAATTTCTTCATTATGTAAATATTTTGAGGATTGTTGCATGTTTAAAAGTAAATTGATTTCTTCTTCGGTGAGGGGGGCGGGGGGGGTGGGTGGGAATCTCTGAATTCTTAGATTTGAATAACAATTTTTTTTTCTCTTATGTAAAAATTGATCATGAGGTTGAATATTTTCTTTAACTTCATTCAAAACATTATATGAAACATCATTTGTTACTACAAAGGGGCTTTGTGGATCTTGATTCATATCCTGATCTATTTCATATTTGTTTAACTCATCTTGATTATCATAACACTTAACTTGAGAATGAAAGTTATGGACTTCTTCTAATAAATCTTCAGGATTCCAATTTCCAAAATCTTCATCAATATTTTTAAGTTAATGTATAATATCTTCAACTTGATCACAAAAATTTTCAGCTAATGATAAAGATGGAAAATATTCTTTGTAATGCTCATAAAACACCTTGTGAAAATCTTTTAAAGAAAATAAACTAGCAGGCTTGAGAGCTTCATACCATTCCCTTGCTTTTCCTTCTAAGGTTTCCATGAATAGCTTCATGGGGCAATCCTCATGCCAATCACCCTTCAATCTCCATGAGTGTATATGAAATTTAATGAGATGTAACAAAGGATCATCAATATTCTCATCTTGAAACATGGGTAGATTTTTATCCCAATTTACCATTGGTAGTTTGTGTAGAAATCTAGGTATGTGATCTCTGCTCATGGGAGCATATATGCATTTTATTCTTGGGACATCTTGTAAATTAGTCATAAAGAAAGGCCACTGTATCTATACAACCAAGTTAGATCCTTCTATTAAATATAATATACATTGAAAAAATTTCTTAATGAGAAATAACATAATGTCTTGGATTAAGATCCAAGTTAAAAGCCTGATCTTTCCATATTTTTCATTCAGGTTCATTCCTCCAATGGATTCTTGATTGCGAAATTGATTTGGAGTCGCCAGGTGGATTATTTTAACCTTTGTGTGTCTGATCACTGTCCACCATCATAGATCAGATTTGAACCTCTAAAATATTTCTGAAGAAAATTTTAGTCTTCCCTAATATGGTCGCCATTATGTTATCACTCAAGAATTTCTCCAGGTTCAAGAGAAATAGCCCGAGGTAACCACAAACCTATTTCAAACTCTAGGATCTATCCTTCCAAGGGTTTAGATAGGGCTCTCTCTTTAAAGTTTAACTTTATTTTGATTTATAATATTAGGCTAGTTATAAAAGTGTAATTTGGTTTTGGTTTAAAAGGGTTTGGTGGGAAAAAATCACTTGGAGGTAAGATAGAGATAAATCTACTTGTCCATTGGGCTATGGAGTCTAAATCAAGCTAGCATCACTAGAAATCAAGACCAAAAAGGTACAAATATATTCAGGGAAAGATAGATAACCCTCAGAGATTTTGGAAAGTGGTTTTTTGTGAGGCGGTATGATCAGTATAAAGAGCACTTAAGGATCCTTTGATCTAGAAAATGGAAGTAGAAGGCAAAGGTCAAATGGGAGAAAGAGCAATTAAGGATTCCTTGCACCGGAAATCAGAAGAAAACATTAAAATGGAAACTAGTTAAAAAGAGGGAGTACTTGACTAATCTTGTAGTAATACTCCTAGTTACACATTCAGACAGAACACACATAAAATGAATGCATGAAAATTAGAAAAGGAAACAGTGATAAGTAGGAAGTACTTCATTCATCGGCTTATCACAGGGATCCTGAATTATGATGCGAGTTAGCTTGTCCAGTCTGCTACTTCGAATTCAAACATGCAATAGCCTCCAATGTTCAAAAAAAATGTCTATAGTAAATCCAACAATTTTATTCCACACCAAATACTTCAAAGATTGAAGTATTTATACAAATTCTAAACTAGAATATCTTGAAAAAATATCAAGATTGTTTTACAAATATCTCCAATTGTTTTACATAAATAGAACTTAAGTAAAGGACACTAAAAAATAATGCATCTATTTGGAGCTATTTTTTATGGATAGGTGATGACAAAGAGGAGAATTCAAATTTGATCTCAACTCTTTGTTGATGATGAGGCATCCAAGTCATTAACTGCCTCCTTTCTTTGTGCATTCTGCTCCAACAATTTTGCAAACTTTGGGTCCAATGATACCTCTTTATTTATCAATCTGAAATAGATATGTAATAAGTGAAAGAGGTTATTTTCGATGAATATGCTGGTGAGATAAAAATCTCTCAGTTCCCTAAAATTCTACTCCAGATGTTCACAATAGGCTCTGCAAAAAGATGTGTAAAACAGAGTTTTACAGAGTCTGAAAAAGAGGCTGTAAAGATGTGCATGTATCTCTCATTCTATAATACCTGTGCACAAAGTGAGATAGGTTTTTGTAGATGGGTCTCTTAGGAACCAAAAATGCCTTCATTTTTGTAAGATGTATTTCTTATTGACCACAATTCTCTCTACAAAATGATGACTTAATATGAATTTTCTGCAAAAAGTGCTTTCCAATATTGTTTAATATGTCCCAACCTCTAATGGTCGTTAGAAAAGAGAGAGGTTTTTGTAGTTGGAAATATTAAGAACATAAACCTCCTTCATTTTTTCAAAATTCATATTGGATTGGTCACAATATTTTATGCAAAACAATGACTTAAACAAGAAATTTCTGCAAAAATGTTCCTTCTTGCTCTGTTTTCAACTTTTAACCTTTTTGTTCTTTTAACTGTTTTTACTTTCACTTTGGATAAATTTCATTGTTGGTCAAAGTATTTTCATCTATATTTAACCATCACTGCCTCTGTTTTTACTTTTATTATTTTACCTTGACTGTTCTGTAACTTTGTTTAACTTTCATTCTAACTTTTACCTGATACACTTTAACCACTGATACTCTTTAACTGTTATGTTTTCACTGTCCCTGTGAATTCTTGTTTCACTTTTACCACTCGCTATGCAAATTTCATCATTCTGATCTCTCTCTGACTTGATATTATTCTTTCTTTATATACAAACTGTTTGTTGAATGAAGCTTTTGAATTAAAATCTGAGAATTTGGAGTAAACAATTTTATCAACTAGTATTGAAACTGTTGGCCCAATTTCATATTCTGAAATAACTTGCAAAAATCAAACAATTTGTTAATGAAATAGAGGTCTGCAAGGAGGTGATTGAAGGCTTTTGAAAGACCTGTCGAATGAGATCCATCTGTGGAGGTTTAACTCTATTTTTTAGGCATTTTTGGGCTACTTCTGTAAGATTAAATGGTTTACAGAAGTATTTTTTACTTTAACAGAGGTTCTTGGATGAAAATCAGTAGAATATGGTTCTTTCCTTGGATTTTTTCTTTCAATTTAAATCTTCAAATGATTTACAGACCTTCAATGATTTAGAGAACAAGAAATAGGGGTTTCTTGAGCCTTTTTCAATGAATAATTTGGGCTAAAAATTATTTTGAAATGGGTAACAGAGGCTTAATAGAAAAAACAGGAAAATTATAGTCTCTTTTTTGGGCTTTTCCTTCCAAATTGGCTTATGAAAGAAGTTTAGAGGTTTTTAGAACAAGTTGGAAAATTCTGTGAATTTTTTGGAGCAATATACAACTCCTCAACAGTCTTCAAAGGTTGTAGGGAGGCTTTTCGGGCGCAGAAATGGCGGAAAAATAGTGTTTTTACAGTCAGGGAGGCTCGTGCAGGGTTAAGGTTAATGTGTAGAAGATAAGGAATGAAATGTATTTTCAAAGGTTTTATATATATTTGGGTTGTATTACTTCAACATTGAATACTTGTCACATCAGCGGGAAGGGCGGTTTTGGATTTTAAACACAAAACCAAATAGTGGTTATCGCACAAGTTTTAAGTGGTAAGTTGTTTTATTCAAAATGCACGCGATCCAATCGATGGAGGCCACGTGGAGGGGAGGGGTCCAAGCGAAACCACCCTTTTCACGTGCATTTGGATTTTAGTAGGTCGAACATGTTTTATATGTGATATTGCGTATCAGCCGTTGGATCTGAGGGATGAACGCGAAGGGTCAGGATTGATCTGGGAGTTGCGCTGAATGGAGAGGTGTGGGACTCGTGCTTTCATATAGGCAGAAAGGAATTTAAATATTTATCAATTATGTTTAATAAAGTTTAAAGCCTCTAGCCTTTATTAAAATGGGTGGAGGGGTAAAACATTTATATAAAGTTTAAACTTTATATATAATGTTTATAATGAATATGATGCAGGGTTTATAGGCGGCAAGGGTTTAGTATTTATGAAAACATTGGTTTATTTCAAAAGACTTGGGTTATAAAGTATGCGGGGGGTGGGGGGGTAGTATAACATGTATTTAAACATTCTTCAAAATCAAATGTTTTAACAAATGGAAATATGGGCGCGATAGTATTATTATATAGTGATTTAAACTTTAGTTATGCATTTAAATACTATAGGGTCGAGATAGGGTAGTATAACATGTATTTAAACATTCTTCAAAATCAAATGTTTTAACAAATGAAAATATGGGCGCGATAGTATTATTATATAGTGATTTAAACTTTGGTTATGCGTTTAAATACTATATGGTCGGGATATTTATTTAATGACAGTTTAGATCAAAGGGCTTTTAATTGGTGTTTTTAATTTAGCACATGGGTAATAAAATTTGGTCTTAAACTTTATAATAGTGGGTTTTTTGGGGATACTTAAATATAGGGAATTAATAAGTAAGATAGGATATTTTTTGGAGATTTAATAGAATATGTTAAAAGTTAATATGAGAGGAGAGTGAAATGTAAAAAAAAATACACATTATCTCCAAGTATAATATAATAAGAAATCATTGCTCATTTTTATAATTTGTTTCACTAATACTTAGGATAAATGTAACTTTGTGGGTTTTTATGAATGCTTTATGAAGAAATGAAGTTAATCATTCTAGGATTACAATTTTACCAAGCAAGAATGTGTGCTTACTTAGAAAAAAGGGGCTTTAATACATGAATGAAGGGTAAATGATGATAAATGAGGATTTAACGTAAGAACTCAATATTTTCAACTAACCAGTCATAGAGCCTTGGGTTTGGTCCTAACAAAAGTTAGATAAATGCTCTGAGTTTTTTTGACTGATAGCTTAGAATACTGAACATTCATGGGGGAGGGGAAATTAATGGTTTTTCCTGATGATGTATTATTTACATGATTTCTCCACTGCTTTCTACCTACCCAATCTTGTATTTCTAACAATTTTTCTTCATTTGGCAGGTGCATTTAGACTTGCAACCTTGAAACATTTATTATTTTAAAGCATAAACTATCTAGATCTACCTTATTTCATTAGAGGGCTCAGATTAAACTATTGTGCTCCTCATTATTCTCTACCTATGTACTGATTTGTCAAGTTTAAACTATTTGACAAATCTTTATTCACTATCTAAAACATGAAATTGAAAGCATGAAGAGTTAAGATTAAACTATTTAACTGATCATAGATTATGGCATTTATTGACACTCTGCACATAATCATTATTATTGCAGTAAAAGTAAAAGTAGTGGCATTTGGATTTTCTCTCTTTCAGGGCTTAATTTTATCTCTTTTTTTCTTTTGGGGTCTACATTTTTCTAAGTCCTTTGATTTGTCTTTTAGGACTTTTTACCCTCTTTTTTATTTTTTATTATTTTTCATTTTTTCAAAATATGAGAAAACAACTTGCAGAAGGCAAGGTATGTACATATTTACAAGACTATCCAAATCAATTCAAAATTATGAATCCTATATTTATAGGACCCTAACACAATAAAGCATATTATATTGCATTGATAGAAGGCTTGGGAATAGATAGATAGTATGGATTAAATGGAATTATAGTTTTCACCAATTCTGAACTTGTGTGCCACTAGATGAAAGGCGTGTACCAAGTTAAAAAGGACAGGCTAAAACAACTGCATGGAAAATAAAACAATATTGTTAGAAAATTTCAATCATTTAGTATAAGATATTGTGAAAATGTTAATAAGATGTTTGGTGATCTATTGTATGGGGAAATTCCAATTCAAGATTCATCTGTCAAAGAAGAATTAATATTGTATGGGGCAATGCCAATTCAAGATTCATCTCTCAAAGATGAATTAGTGTTGAGACGCTCTCGTTCAAAATTTATTGATGATTCATCTCTCAAGGATGAATTAGTGTTGAGACGCTTTCCTTCAAAATTTATTGATGGACATTGTAACATATCTTTGATACGTGTGTTTTTTACTTGTAAATGCGTCATTTTTAATGACCATGTGTTTTTTTCAATTATATACCAAGTGTTCTCCCACCATGTAAGCACAACTTGGTGAAATTCATGTTTTATAAAATTAAAATGTGCAGGACTTCAACAATTTTTTGTTTAATGTGAGTTTTACACATTAATTTGTGTTTGTGCTTAACATTTGTGTACTAAATTACATCAATTTTTTGAATTCTTTTGAATTTATTTTAAATTGTAATATTAAAAGTAATTGTAAATGTCCATTGTATATATATATATATATCATGGAGGATGATCATTTGGCACATGATTCTTCGAGGTGAACATTAATAGAATCCCATGCCTCTACGAGAGAGGGGGATCATGGATCGAGGGATGTTCATGGTATTTATATTAAATGTGCATGTTTTTAAATGACATTTGAATATACAATCTTATCCCCGTACATACATGTATACATGTGGAATTTATTTTTTATTGAATATTTATAATTTTATCCCCATGTATACATATGGAATTGATTTTTTATCAATTTTGTGAGTTAAATTAATTTTTAATAAATTTCATTTTTTAGGAGTTCGGAGGAAAATGGTATCTACTCAACCAATGGAGCTTGACCATGGTTCACGCAATCTAATCAATCATATGTATGTATGAATTTTTAAATTGATTAGAAATTCATATTTTTTTATGAAACTTCCCTCTCGCTGCGTGAGGGTGGTGGTGGTACACATTCCCCTAGTGGCCAATCACATGAGGGTGGTGGTACGCATTCCCCTGGTGGCCAATCAATGGGTGGTCATGTTAGTTCTCAACCAATGGGTGGTGGCCAATCAATGGGTGGTCATGTTGTTTCTCAACCATCTCAAGGTGGGCATGATGTTAACCAGCCATCTTGAGGTGGCCATCAATCTGAAGATTATTTTCATTCAATTATTAATTTGTTAAATTACTTATATAATTTTTTTTTTATGGTTAAAAAAAAAAATTGTACAAATTTGTTCACATGTTTTTTTATTTATACATAATTTTATATATTGATGCAGAGGGTGAAAATGTTGCTCGAAAAAGATGTAGGCCAGACTGCGTTATTCAAGAAGAAGATAATACACCAACCACGACTTATCCTTCTGAAATTTCCAATTTACCTTGGAAAACAAACATCCAACAATGCACATTAAAAAGGTGTGAAAATCTTTATTCAAAATTGAAGAAAGATCTTCTGTCTTTGAAACTCCCTGCTAAGAGTTGAGAAAGCTTAGAAATAATTACACACTCTTTAAGAACACTTGTAGATGTTTACAAAAATCTTGGGCCAACCACTGATACTTTTGTAGAAGTTATGAGGAAAAGAAAGGAAATAGTGATGGATCTCGATACACAGGACGATGTTAAAAACATAGTTACAAAAGAAATGGAAAAATATATGTTTAATTTCAAAGAAGGGCCGAAAAGAAAGATGCTAAAGGTGAAATATTTCAAGCACCCTAATATAGCTTTCCATTTGTATGATAGGCACCTTGCTGCCTTTGGAAGACTACCATGGAACAATGAGGTTCCTCTTTATTTTGAAAAATTATTTTATGCAGAATTATTTTTGAGAATGAAACCCAATTATAATGACCTTTCCTCTGAATTTTTTGGTCCTGGGAAAGGTCGATTATGTGACCATAGGAGCGCTAAGCATGATTTTGATTTTCCTCGCCCTAAGCCACCATTGGTAAGCTGAACTCTTTGCGTGGAAACTTTGCAGTCATAGATGGATGCCACTTCTAAAATTAGTCGAGAAGCAAGGGATGCCATCATAAACAATGTTATAATTGGACTTGGTGGATTTGATATTGGTCTGAATTGAAAAAGAGCACAAGAGAATGCACGTGATAATTTTGTGTATAGCACAAATGATGAGATAGACAACACGAGTATTGATGAGATTAGAACATATGCAAAGCCGTGTCACAATGGTTGGCATGACTTAATTATTCATGAGGAAGAGGGCATGAGATCGGTATGTGTTAATGGTTAGGGTGAATATTTTAATGTAATTTTTAATTTACATATACATGTTTATTTGGATCTTTTAATCTAACAAAAATGTATCATATGTTCACCATTTGTAGTTAACATGCTTGATGAATGAAAATTTTGATAATATCACGGTCAAAGGTTCAAGTTCTCACAATCAAGATGATATGTTTCGAAATGTTAGTGTTTTTTAAGTGTTCATTATGTTGATGTACAATTATTATTCTATTATTCTATCGGTATCATGATGACATATTTTTAAAATAAATAATTGTGTACACATTGATGTATATAATTAAATGTCAACAGACTCTGATTACGCCTGATGTTTTCGCAATGGTGCCATCTGCTTCTTCCATGTTAGGAGATGTGCCAAATCCACCGTCACAAATATTCAATTTTTCACTCTAAGCTATAAATTGAAGTGAAAGTTTCATTAAAAAATGAGATCTAGATCTTGAGTTATTTTAGAGTTTTAATTTTTTTTAATTTTAGGTTTGTGGAGATGATTTCCATTCTCCAAAGAATTCTTTCGCAATGGAGCCACCCTCTTCGTCCCTGTTAGTAGATGTGCCAAATCCACCATTAAAAGTATTGAATTTTTCACTTATGTTTAAGTTATAAATTGAAGTGAAAGTTTCATTAAAAAATGAGATCTAGATCTTGAGTTATTTTATAGTTTTAAATTTTTTGAATTTTAGGTTTGTAGAGATGATTTTCGTTCGGAGCCATCCTCTTCTTCCATTTAGGATATGTGCCAAATCCACTGTCACAAGTATTCAATTTTTCACTTATGTTTAAGTTATAAATTGAAGTGAAAGTTTCATTAAAAAATGGGATCTAGATCTTGAGTTATTTTACAGTTTTAAAATTTTTGAATTTTAGGTTTGTGGAGATGATTTCCATTCTCCAAGGACTTTAGCGATGGAGTGTATGATGCAGATAGGAACATCCAAACAATTCGAACAAGAAGTTGTTTAATTTTTTTTAAATATTATTGCATTAGTTTATGCATTTTCATTTGAAAAGTTATTATATATATATATATATATATATATATATATATATATATATATATATATACTTGTACAGTTTATCGTGGAGGATGCATTGATGGACGACCAACACGGGACAATGGAGGGGGAACTACATGAGGTATTGCATGAATATTTTTTTTTTATGAAGTTATACATTCTCATTCAATTTTAAAACATTAAATTTTAATGTTTACACGTTGTGTAGGTTCCCCATTCTTCATATGATAGCACAAGGAGGCTCAGGAGGCTGCTGGAAAATACACTGCAACCAAATTATCTATTTGATTGATGATGCACATGAAACATTTTATTTGATAGATAGTCCTATTTACTTTTCTATATAGATAGTCTTATTTATGTGGTCATATTTACTTTTCTATAGAACTTGATACTTGTAACACTATGCTTTGTAATATTTACTTTCATTGTTCATGATATAAATTTTGGACATATTTTACATTTTGGATAGTTTTTACATTTGGCATGTGATCACATGTTGTTATATAATGTTAACTTAGATGATCTTAGGTTATGTTTTGTTTTTAAAACTTGTTGTTTTGTCACCTGTTATTTAAAATGACTCTATATTGAAATTTAAAATTACAAAACACATGTGGTACATGTTACACATTTGAACATGTGTGAATGTTATATCATTAGGATGTCTATTAAAGGTGATATTTAGGTACATTTTGTATGATCATTTGTCATTTAAAACTATCATAGATGGTTTTACATATTCAAGTTCATGAATATGTAACAATGATTGAAATATATTTTCATTTAGTTGTTACATTTTCCATACATGATCACATGTTGTTATAATGAACTGACTTAGATGATCTTAGATTATATGTTTTTTTTTAAAACTCAAGTTGTTTTTTCATTTGTTATTTTAAATGAATCTAGATTGAAATTTTAAATTACAAAACACATGTGGTACATGTTAAATGAATTTGAACATGTATGAATGTTATATAATTATGACATACATCTATTAAAAGTGATATTTAGGTGTACATTTTTCACATGATCATGTGTCATTTAAAAATATTATAGATGGTTAAATACATATTTAAGTTCATGAATATGTAGCAATGATTGAAGTACATAAATGAATTTAATAGTTGTTACATTTTCCATACATGATCACATGTTGTTATAATGAACTAACTTAGATGATCTTAGATTATATGTTTTGTTTTTAAAACTCAAGTTGTTTTGTTATTTGTTATTTAAAATTAATCTAGATTGAACTTTCAAATTATAAAACACATGTGGTACATGTTATGCATTTGAACATGTGTGAATGTTATATAATTAGGATGTCTATTAAAGGCGATATTTAGGTACATTTTGCATGAACATGTGTCATTTAAAACAATCGTAGATGATTTTACATATTTAAGTTCATGAATATATGTAAAAATGATTGAAGTACATTTTCATTTATTTGTTAAATTTTTCATACATGATTACATGTTTCTATAATGTTTGCTTAGACGATCTTAGATTATGTTTTGTTTTTAAAAATCAAGTTGTTTTGTCACTTGTTATTTAAAATGAATCTAGATTGAAATTGTAAATTATAAAAAAAATGGGGTACATGTTATGCATTTGATCATGTGTGAATGATATATAATTATGTATAGATGTTTATTAACGGTGATATTTAGGTACATTTTGCATGATCATGTGTCATTTAAAACAATAATGTATCTACAGTTTTACATATTTAAGTTCATGAATATATGTAACAATTAATGAAGTGTGTTTTCATTTAGTTGTTACATTTTGCATGTACTTGATGACATGTTGTTATAATGTTAACTTAGAATAAATCTTAGATTAAATGTTTTGTTTTTAAATATCAAGTTGTTTTGTCATTTTTTATTTAAAAAGAATCTAGATTGAAATTGAAAATTACAAACCACATGTGGTATTTGCGTTAAATGCATTTGAACATATATGAATGTTATATAATTAGAACATACACCTATTAAAAGTGATATTTAGGTGTACATTTTTCACATGATCAGGTGTCATTTAAAAAAATTATAGATGGTTAAATAAATATTTAAGTTCATGAATATGTAACAATGATTGAAGTACATAAATGGCATTTAGTTACATTACATTTTGAATACATGATGACTTATTATAATGTTAACTTAGATTCAATATTAGGTTAAATGTTTTTTTTAAAGCTCAAGTTGTTTTATCATTTGTTATTTAAAATGAATCTAGATTGAAATTGCAAATTACAAAATGCATGTGGTACATGCTAAATGCATTTGAACATGTATGAATGTTATATAATTAGGACATACATCTATTAAAGGTGATATTTAGGTGTACATTTTGTACATGATAATGTGTCATTTAAAAAAATCAGGAATATGTAGCAATGAAAGAAAAATTGCATTTAATTCATACATTTTTCATTTGAAATCATTTTTATAATGTTTTAATATACAATACATATTGATGTATATATCTAAAAACATTTATAAAATTCTAGGTGTTCATAGATGTGTCAAACAATCATAAAATTTTAAAATTGCATTAAAACCATATCCGGTACACAAAATTTTCATTAATGTACATAGAAAAGCTACTATGGATGTCATTTGACGATGAAATAGAAATTAGAAAACATGTACCACACATTTTTCATTCAGAATGAATATTATAATTTTCTTAATAAATGTCTAAAAAAATCACAACTTAAAATTTGCATTATCTCATTATGCTAGATACACATGTACACATTTTGCAATAATGACATAATGACATAAATTTACTAGATAATGTATGAAATCGTTTAAGACCAAATAATATACATGTATGTGTACATGTGTATACATTACTTTTGTGCATCTACCAAAACAATGTACATGTACAAACACTTGTACATAACATAAAATATACATATTATAATAATGTAAAACTTAAGAATGCACGAAAAAAAAGGCTAACAATTTCTAGTTGAGTTCTATAAGTTCTAAAAGATGAATCCAAGGAGAAGAAATTGTTGGGCGAGTTCAATTAAAAAAATTCTAATGGAATTCCATCTTCAATGATCCGTTCATGAACGACTTTTGACATTTTCCATTTCTTAATTTTCAATTTTTTTCTTTGATTGAACTTCTATCAATTTAATATGCTACACAAACCAAGTGACTATATTGACAACTTATAACATCGGAGTTCATAGTGTTGAAAGTAAACAATATCCCGAATTTTATGAGTTTGTTGGAAAAAATAACCTTTCAATATAATATACCCTCTATCATATATCAACTTTGTTATCATCATAGTTTTTCAAATAATTTCATCTTTTGTTCAGTGCAACGCATCAAATAATGCTTCACATTTTCTACGGATTTGGTAGTAGGTGCAACTATAACGAAAACACATCTGCACAATAAAACAAAATTATATAAATTTAGATCATAATTAACATGAAAATTTAACTTCAAAATTAACAGGTGTACTTGATTTTATTATCTATTTCTAGATCTCTATCATTTGAAATAAATTGAAACGTTACCTTCTCTAACAAGATCAGAAACTCGATCACCTTCGGATGATCTTATAGTCTCCTGCGATTGCATTTCTTTAAATTTTGCAACAAACATTTTCCCATTTGTATTTAGTTATGTATGTTTCAATATTTTACATACATTTTGTTTTCACAAACATCATTGGATTCTTTGCGTATCCAAAACATGAAAAAAACAAGAATATTTTCTTTTATCAAAAACACATTTGGTATTGCTTTGTTTTAATTGAATGCAATTTTCGAGTCCCTTTTATTGTTTAAATGTAAATTCCAATCGATATACCTACATCTTGGACCCTAATATGCCAAAAAAAACCTATATATGGAAAATTCAAACAAGAATATAAATACGGTTATTCAAAATAAAATCAAATATGATCATTGTGATAAATAATGTTTAAAATTAGAAATGTCATAAAAATTAGATCATGTGTATTAAAGTTAAACATCTCTCTCTCTCTCTCTCTCTCTCTCTCTCTCTCTCTATATATATATATATATATATATATATATATATATATATATATATATATATATATATATATATATATATATATGCAATTTAATCTGACATATATATGCACATGTACCTTCATACCTCCCTTGACCCGATTAGTATCATGGCTTAGTGCAACGATGCACCATTGAACAACTTGTTGCTAAGACAAGTTGGTTTTGTAGTGGTCCATTTGATATCTTCAAAGTGCTCATTTTATACATGCCCTGCACCATCATGTTCTCTCTTTCCATAACCAATATGAAAGAAATTCCAGCAATGTTTAATGCGGATTTTCTATGAAGAATCTGACCAAAAGAATGATCGTGAATATTTGAATTGACCTACGCATCCATATGACCATATCTAATGTTCATTTAATTTTATTTCATGACTTTTCAAGGAGTCATAAATATTTTCAAATCAATGTTGTACAAAATATGTATCATGTGTATGATCTTCATGGATATAAAAGTGATATTCTTTAATAACATGTAGATTTTCACTAGTGATTTCTATATGATCAACATTTTGTTCAATGTGTCTATATAGAATATAGACAAGCATGGAGACTTTTGTCAAAATGATAGTATTCACTCTGTATTTATTTTTGTGGAACAAATGTGCAATTCTACGAAAAATAAACTATTGACAAGGAAATGGTCCCTGTGTAAAACATTTACGGGATTTTGAATTGCAAGCCACCTTACATCAAGATCTATGGGAATGTTTAGTGTATTTATAAATTTCTACCTCAAAATTTCTAAAACTCTATCACAAAAATTTCTTCTTCCTGTAAATCAATTCTTTTAGCACTTGTAGTACTATTTGAACCAATCCATGTATGAATATATTCATATCTCTTCCATTTCACTTTTATGTTGGACAATTATTGATTGTTTATATCAATACGATATTTTTTTTGAAATAAAGTCAAATTTCCACAATCATCGCATTTTTTACCACTGACACATTTCTTTCGGTAAAATGATTCATGGCTTTCTCTTACACATAGAATTTGAGATATGAAATCATGGATAGTGGAAGGAGGAGGTGAATCTTTCCAAAAAATATTTTACCAAAATTAAGGAATGTGTCATACTATAACTAAAATTCCACATGATAACGACAACAACAAGTGTCACGTACGATGATAGGTTTAACATACCATGGTTTTTTGCACAAAAGCATTGATTGAGACATTAATTTCACGATTCTCTTGATGAACTTGTTGAACAACTCCTATACGAGTGGTGCCCAAGATATTTTTTCATGTTCTTCGTATTGATTTCATGTTATTCTTCGTTGCATCACATCCCTTGCTTTTGGTGAAACACGTGAATTTTTCATCCAATGTTGATATATTATTTTTTTAACATCTTATCCAAGTCTATCTTTGTATGGTTGCCTACAAATAATTGTCTTATGGCGAGTTCATCATTTACATCTATTTGCAATTGAAATTTCCAATGTTTGTGCAAAGTTTTTGTGAGGTCCTAATGCTTATGCCATAGATTTTACCGAAGGATTTTCTTTAGCACTTGATGGAACCACTACCATTTGTATTTCTCTACATGCATCTAAATTACTTTTACGTCTAGATCTTCCAACTAACTTTAGAGTACTATTTATATTTTTTATCACATTTTCCTTCATTATATATATATATATATATATATATATATATATATATATATATATATTTTATTTTTTATTTTTTAAATTTTCGAACACCCAATAAAGTTGTAGCTTCTTTTAATTGTTGATGTTAAGATACTTTTCAAAATTTGGGCTTTAATTGCCACATTTTCATCTTTGAAGAACATATCAATAATGTGCTTAACACGATATCGTATAACATGGTCAACTTTTTATCTCCGGATGTGTCGGTGTCAACATTTCCTAACATCTCATCATCGATATTGATTTCATCTGTACATATTGGAATTAAATGTACAAAATGAGTTTACATATTCAATAAATAATTAAATTAAACAATATGTATAATTTCAATAATATATATTCAACATATATATACATACCTAGTGATTCAATTTCTTCACTTGAATTTCTTTCAACATTTTCAACATATTCAATCATTGGTTCAATATCTCTTTCACTTTCTCTTTCAAATTTTTTTATCTCATCATCAATGTTTTTGAGGAATATATCTCTCTATTTTCATTGCAAAATATTTTTCAAATTAGTTCATAAAATAAAATTAAGTATCACAATACACTAGTTAAATTTTAAATATCATTTATAATATTCACATTTACATGTTTGCTTCAACTTCTAGTTGAAGGTTCATTTTCCCTTTCAATATTTGAAGTTCTTCTCTCTTTTGTTTCTCAATGTTGTCTCCCTTGTTCTCTACGAGCCTCAAGTTCTCTTGTTAGATCATATTTTTCTCTTTCAATTTCTTTGATTTCCCACGATAATTTAGTATGAAGCTCAAAAATTTTCCTTCAAAATCTGTAAAAAAGCTCACTATCAAAATTTAGACAAAAACTCAATTCAAAAAAGCATCACAAAATATTTAATTAAAAAAAATAACTTTAAAAATTTTTGCACAAAACACATACTTCAACCCAAAACACTTATGTCAAAAGTTCCACAAAAATGTCTTTTAGAAATGAAGCTCGGAATATTCCAAGTCACCGCAAAAAAAATTCACTTAAAAATTAGGCAAAACTCACTTTAAAAAAATCATTACAAATGATTTACTTCAACCTAAAACACTTACTCTAAAATGTCACTTTAAAAAATACCTCCAAAAAATATCATTTGAAAATTAAAATTTGAGAAAACCTCTAAAAAAATGTCGGTTTAAAAAAATACCTCCAAAAATGTCCTTTGAAAATTAAGCCTTAAAAAAATCCTTTGCAAATTCAACCCAAATGAAGAAATGTGCGAAAATAATGTTTCCGTTTCCAAGCTATTTATAGTTGTGAAATTTGTTTTCTTGGGGGGGCTTCATTGAATTTTCTGGCCGATGTAATTTGCGGCATAAGTTCGGCTGGGTACATAAAATTTTAGCGAACTTTTAATCGTTAAAGTAATAGGATGGAGTGGCAAAAAAATTTAGGCGGAACTATTACAAAAGTTTGGCCGAACTACAACGTCTACAACTATGTGGTAGCTCAGCTTTGAATACATTTCTTCAACTTTGGAATGATTAAAGTCCATCAAAATTTATGAATTAACTTTCGGAATTGCATTGCAAAAATTCAATCTACTTTCGAAATATAAATTTTATGGAATTCCATAGATATTTACTAATTTTAATTAATTTTGTAATAAAATGGGTGCAAACGATTTCGAATGGCACTATGATTCAGTGAAATCAAAATTTTGTATCTCCCAAAATACTGCTTTGTAAAAAAATTGAAAAATTTATGGTGCATTACATTAATTAAGTAGTACGTAATGTGTAGTTTTTAGATTTTTATTTAATAACTAATATGTTGAGAAACTTCGCGCGGGCTAAAACATATTCAAATATGCAATTTTTTCATATTGGTTCAGTTCAAAAAATTCTAGTAATTATGATACCATCGATTTAGTTTTCTTAAATATAACTATACCGAGGTAGACTATCTAGATTGTTGTGACACATTTTTTCTCAAAAACACAAAGTTCTCAAAGAATAAACCAATGCGTTTCAACATGAATTTTTATGAATCCTTTGATTGTTAAATAACACACACACTCAAAGAATTATTAAGTTGACATATCAAATGTCAATAAAAATATTCAAAAAATAAGTAATAGAAAGCTAATAAAATTTACGACAAGTTTTTTGCTAGTAAAATGAAATTCTAAATAGAAAAATTGTTTTGGCTTGTAGAAAGTTAAAGAACTTCTAAAAATGATATTTTTTTCTCAAAAGAGTCAAAATGTGTAACCCAACTTCACATTTTCGCCCAATAGCACGATGCCTCGGTAGGTTCACACAATGTCTTGATGAACTTGGGAGTGTTGGTGTTACGGTTGTTGAAGATGATATGGTAACCCTAGCACTTTTAGGACTTCCCAAGAGCTAGCATAGCTAATAGGATCCAATTAATGGGAGGGAGAAGCTACCTAAGTGAGAAATATTATGGTCGTATTTGGTACGGGGAAAAGTTCGGGAAAAATTATTGGGCGCAACCTAACTTGGCCTAGATTTTGAAGAACTCACATTTTGTGGAGTGGAGCACAAAGTGGATAATGTAGTGGAGCATTTTAAATATACCGCTCGGTGTCGAAGGGTCTTTGGGGTGGGTCGAAGCCCCTACTTTTTGTAAAATTCATAATTGTATGGGTTTTGGGACATTTTCTTGTTTTGGGGAGTCCATAATGTTTGGACCATGGCATTTTGACGATGTAATATTATGATGTAATATCATATAAAGGGTGGAAATGATATGTTTAGGGGGGAGATGGAGATATTGGGTTATGGGTGAATTTTTGGAATATTTAATTTTGTAGCAAAGGGAAGTCTTTGTAGTCGAGGTGTGTAGAGGCTTAGAGGAGAGTCTACAACTTAGTGTGCAAAAAAACCTTCGGCTTAGTGCACATATCAGAAATCTTAGTTGTATTCAAAGATTCATCATAATAATGAAGCCGAGTTTTGTGGATGATATTTTGATGTTCTTGTATGATTGATGCATGAATTTGCTTATTATATTTTATAAAATAACGAGTATTATAGTTGCATTTTTACTTCAACGCGGTAATGGTTTATGGGTTTATATGGCATTCTTATATGATTAATTGAATGTTGAGAAGTAATTTACAAATTTTAAGGATGAAAACATAATAATACCACCTCTCCCGAGTCCCTCGAAATTTGCCAAAAAAATGGTTCTTCATCCACCCATAGTCACTTTAGGTGAGACTACGATGTTTGCTTGCGGAGTTGTTTGCCAAAAGGGCCGATGATCGAGGGTTTTGTTGGTGTGTAGTATAGGCGAACATCGGTCGGCCCAAATCGGAGCCAAAAAATGGTTTTGCTAAGACCGTGATTTGTTTGAGGGGATATGTGGATGTGGTACTCATCGAAGAAGGAAATTTAAGAATGGATACATATTTGAAAGAGAGAGAATTTGTGGATCAAGAAAACAAAAAAATCTCGCGACATCCGAAGTATGGTTATAGAAGTATATTTTTATAGATCAATACAATATTTTCTTTTCTTTTTTTCATGATGAGTTGTACGAATGGATGTCAGGTTCTTAAAAGGGATAATTGTTTTTAAGGGTGGAGAACCTATGGTGTGGACTCATGAAGCGATACAACGACTCAAGAGCACTAACAATAGGATTTCAAGGGTTGCCGATTTTTGGATTGATATAATCTTGGGAGGATTCGTGCGAGCTTGTTAGAATCGAATTTGTCCTGATGAAGCGGAATGATTATTTTTCAAGGAATCGCGAGGTAATTATTTTAAATCTGCGAAAATTTGGATTAACATGTTTCTCTGGCAAAGGTTTTACGATGCAATTATATTTCTAGTTTAATTATGTTGGAAGAAGAAAAAAGTAAATATGAGAAAGATATCAACGTACGAAGTGAAAAGAGATATAGAGTAGATGCGAAATATATTTCATGGAAAAGATCCAAAGACCTTTGTAGAAAGTTTGCTTATAGTCCTATTTTGAGTGAATCTAAAAGTGAAAAGAGAAGAGAATCCACCATGATAACCCTAGGTAACTTTGCGGTATTCCCCCTCCCAAACTAAGATTTTGTAGAAGCTAGAATCCGGTAATAGCCGGGGTGTTTGTGGTTTCCCTACTCCCCATACCACTTATCCCCCATCCCCCCTTCCCCTCCCCCTTCCCCACCAAGAAGAGGCATGGCTGAAGATATTAATCTACTTATTTTTAAAAGGAATTGGATTGGAAGATCCGAGAGAAAATTTCGGTTTTTTTATGTGAAGTTGTATGGAACACGAAGTATATCAATGATGAGAATATAAATAAAGTACAACTCATTACAACATAGCTGAAGATAAAGAATTTACATGGTATATGAAGTATTGACTAATCATAACAAAAAATTTTCATATATTAAAACAACAGTAGGAGATTTTAAGTCGAAATCTCGGTCATGATACTATGTTGAGTTGAAGAAAATCAAACATAAACCTACTAAGTTTGTTTGGGAGTTAGATCGAGAGGTTTAAGTTGTTATTGGATCAAGTAGCTTTGACATAGCTCTACAACAACATCAAGAATGTTTTATAGCTATGATGCTACCACATATCATATTACCATTGATGTAATAAATATAGAACTCAATTCGAAGCTCTAGATATTGCGATGAAATTGGAAGATTTGGCTATAGGAGATATTAATGCGGACGCAGAACGGATCCGAGAAATTGTATGAAATTGTTAAGGGATCGAAAAGGATGTAGAAGGGTTGCACTCTCCAACAACACCTCGAAGTGAGATGCGTGCGATCAATAATTTGCATCGACATAAGGGAAGTTTGGAAGATAAATGAGGCTCATTGCATAGATAGGAAGTATGAGATGGATCAAGTTATTATGGATCTAGTATTTGATGTTAATGGCTCGATGAAACATAAATGTTAATTAATGGGTAAGTCGAAGTTACAATGGTCGCCTATTTAGCTAAGAATGAAAAATCAACAAAATATCTTTACTATGGGAATACTACACGAGGTAAATTAGATGTTGAGGAGTTTGCACCATGAGGGCTTCACTTAATGAACCTATAACATATCACGTGCGATCATAGCATATTAAAAATACCCTTAATTTGAGTGCATATTGGAAAATACATTTAAAAATCACTTTATTTAACCTAACAATATAAACCATAAACCTTCCCAATTTAAAAAGCCCCTAATTTCACTATATATTATGTAGGTATCTATTTTTTCATTAAATTTTTCACACCCCTTTATATTTTTTCATTAACTTTGAGCTCCATCTTTTATACTTGCCAATATAAAAACCATTTACCCCATATATCTACAAATATAATGCGTCATTTTTTCCTCAATATATATCCCCCGATATGAACCCACGCACTATGGTATTACTCCTGGAAATTGAAGCCCACTTTGTGGTTCACACTAATGTTGATTTTGAAGTAATAGAGATTGTCGGCGAGGTAACCCTTGTCCTACATTACTTGGACTTATTTAGGAATTTGACAATATGGACATAATTAATCTGAGTAAGAGACAAATGATATTTGAAGGAAACGATATGAGATTAATTTTCCCTTGGATCCATCGGGGGAAGAGGTAAGATACATTGAACCGAGTCAAAGAAGAATAATGTGCGGGTGACATAGAAAATATCTATCGAATGAAAACAAAGGAACAAGATTGGGTTAACCCTATTTTAGATTGAAAGTTGAATTGGGAGCATGTTAGTTCTTTCACTTCGGAGCTCGAAGAAGATTTTCGTATTTGGAAGAATAGGCTACATGAAGTATCCACAAGGCGTTATTTAATAATTACCAAATCAATTTGTTGTATGATATATGAGGTATGTAACTTGCCTTCTTATGATGGTTTAGGTGGTGTGAATACTTTTCTTAATTATTATGAAGAACAAGTTCCAAAAAATCAAAGGCTGTTAGCCTTGGATATAGCCATTTTGAAAGCTACTCTTGCTAGATGGTGGAATGCACACAAGAGGAATATAGGAAGTTGGAAGGAATGTCAAAGATTGATGTGGATGAAGTTTGGAAATATAGAAATAGAAATGAAGATAAAATATGATGGTCAAACTAATCTAGGAAGCATATCCAACTATTCACTTCAACATGGAAGGAGATTCATATGAGAATGGGTACATGTTTCATTCATACATTAGAGACAATCCTAGGCGGTACCTAGAAACAAAGCTTCAACTTTGGTACCGGGTGGGAAGACATGGTTGATGGCCTCATATTAACATTTAGCTTTGAGGATGATTTTATATATATGGATTTGGCCCTTAAAAGTCAAGAAGAATATCTTTGAGAATTTCACCTCGGTGACATGGTAGCGACCCTAATTGGGCTGCACGGATAGAAAATTCACTTGAATACTATAACATTGCGCTGTAGATGAAGACAAATATCCTTGTAGCATCGACACAACAAAGTCGAAGGATACCGCGAAGTGTCTGGACTGCAGGCAGAGATACCAGGCATAAATAAGCCATTGAAGACCAAGAAGGTAAGCATAGGATCATAAGAGGAACCTAAGTTTGAAAAAATAGGAGATTACCGGGATGAGGAGAGAATTAGTAAAGTTAAAAATTTATTTCATGAATATCAGAAGCTGTTTCCCACAAGTTTTTAGAGATGAAGGGTATAATAGGAGATATGGGAGTCATGAAGATTCCCCTGAAGCGATATGTGAAGCCGGTTAAAAAAATACCTTACGGATTGAACTGTGAAGTATAAGGAGAAAGTGAAAGTAGAGAGAGCTTGATAAGATGATAAAAGCGAGGAATTATTGAACCTATAGAAGAATGACAATGGATGAGTCCTATGGTGGTGCAAGAAGAAGACTCGAGGATAAATTAGGATCTATGTTGATACGAGAAATTTGAATGATACATTTTTACATGATCCCTTCCCTACCCCTTTCATAGATGAAGTGTTGGACAATGTAGGAGGACATGAAGCTTACTCATTTACGGATGGATTCTTAGGTTATCATCATATTAGGATTGCACTGAAGATCGACATAAGACCACATTTTCTACCAAAGTAGAACATATCAATACACAATAATTCATTTTGGATTAAAAAATTCCCCTGCTATATTTTCTAGGGTGGTGGTCGCAACTTTTAAGGAGTACATCCACAAGGTTTCGGAGGTATACTTTGATGATTGGAAAATATTTGTATTGTTGAGAAAACATGTGGGAAGTTTAATATTTATGCTCAACACATGTAGATAATATCGGATCTCTTTGAACCTAAATAAGTTCATATTTTATATACCCTTCGGCATATTGTTGAGACATATTATCTATAAGAAAGGACTAATGGTGGACCTTGTAATATTGCTAACATTGTGAAATTTCCTTGCACCGGGACAACTGATCTACTTCACACTATAGTAGTACATACGGGTATTACGGAAGTTCGTCGAGGGTATCATGAGATCAACGTGCCCATGGAGAAATTTTTGAAAAAAAGGATGTAACTTCTCAATGGAATGAAGAATGTCGAGAAGAGCCTCGACACATTGAAAGAAAATATGGTAGTTGCACCTATACTAGTGTTCCCTGGAATTGGAACAAAAAAATTTCATGTCCATGTATATGCCTCTTGTATAGCTTTGGGAGTGGTACGCACAACTTTGATGAAGGAGAGATTGATCATCCTATAGCTTTTGCAAGGAAAGTTGTCTAAAGCATAAAATAATTACACCACTACAAAAAGGGAAGGACGACCATGGTGTATGATTTTCATAATTTTAGACACTATTTGCTAACAACACACTTTAAAATGTTTACGGATCATTACGCACTAAAGTATTTTGTTAATAATCCTTTTCTAGGAGGAAATATTTGCAGATGGTTGTTTTTATTCCGGGAACATGACTTTTAGATCATTGTTAAACCAAGGAGATTGAATGCGAGGACGACTATACGCAAGGGCGGAAGCAGGGGAAAAACCAACTAGCGTAGAAGATAATCTCACCGGGTGTGCGAGATATTTGCAATCGAGTAGCCGAGATGACCATTTTATAGTTATCATTTAGTTTTTGACCACGGGAATGGCTCCTTAAGAATACAATACACAATAAAATAAATTATTGGTGGTTAAGGTAGCTGAATTCGGTAAAAGCGGGGGAGATTTATATAAGATGGGAACAAATGAGATATTGCACATGTATGTTTTTGAACATGAACGACAGATGATTCTAGCGGAATCTCATGGGGGAACGGTGGTGGACACTATGTAGGGAAAGATGCGCACAAAATATTTTGAGAGAAGTATTGTGGTGGGCGACAACATAAATATGTGAAGGAGTATTGTCGTTCATGTGATGTATGTCAAAAAGTAGGGAAACCTTCTAGAAGAGATGAGATGCCATTGGTAACACAAGTTACATTACAAGCCTTTGATAAGTAGGCCATTAATTTTTTTGGAATAATCAACCCACATGGAAAGAGGATTGATGCGAGGTACATAATTACAACAAATGATTACTTGACAAGATCGGCCAAAGCACAACCGGTAAGTGAATACAATGCAAAAAGCTATGACAAAGTTTATTTTTTAGTACATATACTTTTCTAGATTTGGATGTCCAAATATTTTGATGAGTGAACCAGGTTTCACACTTCTGAATAAGACTATTGAAGCATTGACTAAGGAGTTCCAAATTTATCATCAAAATATTACCCCTTATCACACTCAAGCATTTAATAAGGTTTTGTAAAATGAACTTACTAAGGTATGCAATGTGATCGAGGATGACTACGATCTTAGAATTACAATAGTGTTATTGGCTTATAGGACCACATGCAAAAGTTGGCCCGGTCCGGACACCCTTCAAGTTACTTTATCGGAAATAAGTTGTGATTCCCATGGATTACATCATGCCTAGCTTGAGGATTGTAGCTTTTACATGTAGCAGAACGTATAATGGAGGAAAGAATTATAACGATTTAACTTTCCTTGGAGGAAGATAGATTTGTAGCGAGGATTCCATCGGCTAGTGTAGAAAACAGAGAAAAACCTTGTCATGATAGACATATTAAGTAGAAGAAGTTCCGGGTAGGAGACCTTTCTCTCCTTTATGATAGTAAGTTTGTAAAGTTTCCGGGGAAAATTTAAGATACATTGGTTGGTACCATACATTATCATACATATTACGGATGGAGGAGCAATTCAATTAGCAAGTTAAATGGATAATTCATTTAAGGAAGAGTAAATGGCGGCGGTTTGAAGTTGTACGGGGACAACCTTGCTAATGCCATCTGAATAAATAAGAAAAAGTCTTAGTGCCACACCGCAATTGGTGGGCAGACTATAAACTACGCTAAAAGAGAAAGCTTTGACACATGAATCTTCGATTTGGAAAAGGGATTTTTCACTACAATATGGGATTATGTCAAAGTTCACAAGAAGGATTGATTCACTACAAGATGGGATGCGTCATAGTTATCCAAAAAAATATGATCATTGAAAGGGAATGTTTTAGTTGAAAGACACAAAAAGCTACATTTTAACGGATAGATGAACTAGATCTTGTGACGGATATGAAATCAATGAACACAATCTTAACACAATCTAATCCAATGATGAGTTTAGAAGTTCAAAATTGTTATAAAAAGCCGCATCCCGCTAGGATTTGTCACTTTATTGTCCTAAGAACTCGAATATTTCTAAGTGTGGAGCAATTGCGAAGTTGTGTTCTATGCTGAATGTTTGAAGATTTCATTTGTATATTCGAAAATGGTTTAACGGGAATCAAGGAACAAGCCACAACCGATATACCCACAGCATTTCTTGAGATGCCAAAATAGCATCTTACAAGCCAAACACCAAAGGAATATCCATGAAATAAATTGACCTAAGAAAAGGGAATGAAGAAAAAAAAAATGGAGACAAGAGACTTGTCGAGCCCCAACAAGACCTCGGATAGAGTCGGAGATAATTGAGGAAGAAAAATAGCGAGGGAAAATGGAAATGGATGGCACAGCGTTCCATCCTCTCCCATTATATATGCCACCTAGAAACCAAAATAAACGGTAAAAAATTTGAAGGATGCGAAATATGGCACCTTCACACCCCTATTTCTGAGTCGGTTCCATTTCTAGAGAAATCCTTGAAAAATTTTGCGAAATTTGAAGTTTGCGGACAAAGATTTCAATGATAGGAAGAAACACATGGAGTTCGCACCAAGAAGATATCTAAAGAAGGTACGGTAACCTGATAGTGGTGTGACCAAGTTAGAGCCGTAGTAGTGGGTGGATGGGTTGACATGGTCGGGGTTATTGAACATGTTGAATGTGATGCACTTCGACTAATTCCAAGGAATACGGCGTGTAAGATAATTTCTTGTGTTGGTGCATGATGGATGTACGTGGATGGGAAAGAGGATCCCTATCGATGAAATGTTGATATGGATAATCACAAGTGTAGCCTATCAAGGATATAACCTCGCGGAAGAATTTGTTCGAAAGACAAGGATAAAGAAATAGTCGAAAACATGAAGAAGAAGTTTGGGTGAAAAAAGGAAAGTGAGGATATGATATTAACTCAATCAAGGACTAGGGAGTTCGCTTCGCGACACATATATTAGCTGGAAATATCATGATAAAGTTTCGTGCTAATAAGTCCTACGGAGGTAGTTTCATTAAGTTTGTGCGATTGCACCAGTAGGGTTGATACAACTAGGTTGTATTCCTTTGCAAAAAATTTATGAAAAACTACTACGAGGGTTCAGGAAAGGTCACGCATTTCATTATGCATGGTTAATTTGATAATAGCCATGATGGCATGGAGAGAAATGAAGGATTCATAGTTTCCTCCATGGCTTGATTTTTGTGAAGTTGCGCGGTATGCCTTGTTTTGGTATACGATCAACCGCGCGAGCACGGGGAAAAAAATATCTTTTTGTGTTATAACATATGGATTTACGCATGTTGGTGAACCAACGCCATAAGCACGAAAGCCCGAGCCTATCTGAGTAGTATAGCGAGCGCCCGCAATTTTAAGAGGTGATTTCCACAAAGTTTGTATAAAATATTATAGAGACATGATGAAGTCATGGCATCCCCTACCATATTCGATAATAGAAGATGATCTACTTGCACAATTATAATAGTGGCCCGCATAATGGATGACTATGCCAGAGATGAAGAAGATAATCCGACGGAGAGGGACACATCACAACATGGGGATGCAAGTGGGAAGGATAAATACAAGGATGAGGAAGAGGTAGAATAAGAAGAGAAACATGAAAAAGGGTCACTAGGATCCTCTTGGAGAGATATGAGCAAAACAAAAGAGTCTAAAAATCTTGATACATACCCTTGATTTTGTCATAGAGAAGAGGACGGTAGGCGGCGAAGATGCCAAAGACCCAAAAAGAAGTAGAAAGTAGATAAGACAAAGGATATATTTCCATTGGTCCTCAGAGTGGGGACTTGGATGAGGCTACAATGGATATAATCTAGGAAGAAATGAGCGAGTCATGGACCAAGTTAGAGGATTTCTACGACGCACTTCTAGTAGGTGTCGAGGATCGTATTGCAAAACTAAATATACTCACATAGACAACTAGACAACCGGTACAAGCAAAGGAAAAGCTTCGAGAAGAAAATTAGTTGAGCCCACACTTGGGGAACGGATAAGCGCGAATGCACCTTTCAGAGCCTAAAGTTTTACTGCGTATTCATGGTACAACATCGGGTGAAAGGATGGAAGTATGTGGATGTGAACATCGCAATGCTTCCACTTTAGAGATTACATGAGATGCAAGTATAGATGGTGAGTAGCATGAACAAATCACTTCAAATTTGAATATTCTGGTAGAAAGAGAGTGAGCTTCAGCGAAGAAGAAATGCGACTAGGAAATATAGGAGAAGGACGAGGAAATACGGCGGAGAAGAAAAAGTTGAAGGAGGCGATCCCCAAGCCACATACCACGAGGTCCCAAACATTGATGTCGAGAAGAGGAATCAACGGAGGAAAATTTCACGAAGCTCATCCTTGAAGTAAAATAATATAGGAGTAAGATCGCATATGTAAAATTAGAATATGTAATAAATATCATTGAGCTACGGATAAACACAACTAACTATACTAAAGGAAATTTGGGATCAAACGGAGGTCGACCTAAAGACTACGATGGTTTACATCTTCAAAAAGAATGGTAGATTGTAGGGAAAATATTGGATGAGACTTTACATATTTGGGAATTCATTGTGGGAAGATCCCAATGTGAAGAAATTAGAAGAATACATTCAACATAAGCAACGACAACTGGAGGAGATTCGAGTAGCTGTGAAGACCCTACCAATCTTGCGAGAATCTCTCCAAGATCGGTGAAGGAAATACCCTCGAGAAGAAAATAGAGTTGAGGAAATAATAGCGAGGTTTTGATAGAGAGAACTTAGCCATGGCAGATTGAGGCTCTCCAATTGTCTCCGGAAAGTCAATGGGAAGCTTTAAGAGCAGCGGTAGTAGCCAAGGGCACCAGGTACCAGTAGCAGAAACTGTGGAAGGGTCGCAGTGAAGAAAAGAAATTATCGGATATTTTGCATAAATTCAACAATGCCTACGACAACATTGCATCAAATATCAAAGGAAAATTAAGCTCGGTGACTCGGGATGAATCATGTGAGTTTTGGGGGCATGTTGGGTGCAACCTTGGCCTAGATTTTGGCAAAGACTCGGTATTTTGTGGAGTGGAGTGCTAAAAATTGAATTTTACATGTAGTGGAACATTTTAAATATATCGCGTGGTGTCGAAGGGGCTTCGAGAGTGGAGGAAGCGGTCATTTGTAAGTACATGATTGTATGGGTTTTGGGCCATAGCATCTTGTTTGGGGAGTCCATGGTATTTGGACCATGGTAGTTTGATGATGTAATAGTATATAAAGGTCTAAATGCTATGTTTAAAAGGAGATGAGATAGTGAGTTATGGGTTAATTGTTGTAATGTGTATTTATGTAGCGAAGGAAGGCTGCGAGTTGAGTGCACAGAGGCCTAGAGGAGACTTAGTGCATAGACAGCTTTGCGGCTTAGTGCGTGAGTCCAAAGTACGGTTGTATTCAAAGACTCATCATAATAAAGAAATAATTTTGTGGATTAATATTTTGATGTTATTGTATGATTGATGCATGTATTTTCTTACTATATGTTATAAAATATCGGTATTATAGTTGCATTTTAGTTCAGCACGGTAATGGTTTATGGGTTTATATGGCATAATTTTGTGATTAATTGAATGTGGTGAAGAAATTTATAAGTGTTAAGGATGAGAAAACATAATAATACCACCTCTCTCGGTCCCTCAATGCTGCGGGGAAACCTAGTTACGCATCCACCCATAGTCACTTCGAATTGAGGCTTGTGATTTTCTTGCCGGTTGTTTACGAAAGGGCCGGTGATCAAGGTTTTTGTTGGTGTGCAGTATATATCGAACATGGTTCAACCCAAATCAAGCCAACAAAAGCACCGGAGATGGGACCTCATCCAAGGTTAAAGATGAGGAGAACTATGCCTTGGATGGAAAGGAAAAGCAAGGGAAAGGGGAAGAAATTACATTTGAAAGAATAATCCGATTAGGCGGAGACAAGAAGAAATATTTTCAAAGATTAAACTTTCTTGTCATGACTTGGGACACTATTCCATAAAGTGTCATAAGAAGGATGGCATGAAGCCCTCGGGAGGAGATATCGGTGAAAGCTCTAGCCTTCAAAAGTTTAGGTTGCGGGTTTAACCCTCATTGCATGCATGGTGACATCGGTGATAGGTAGTGTGTGGTATATGGATAGGTGGAGCCTTATTCAATATGAAGGGAAACAAATAATTTTTTAGCGACTTGGAGGAGAGAAGGACCTCTAGATGCGGATTGATATGGGATATGATGGAAGGTATAGCACAATTGGTACAATTAATTTTCGAGAGGGAGTTTGGTTCTCCTCTCACATTAAAATATTCTGGATGTATGTTCCAATTCGAAGAATAATTTAGTTTCGGTTTTCAATGTTGGAAAATTGTGGCTACAATGTGATATTTAGCAAAGGAAAGGCTTTCCTTTGTTAGTACATCACCATGGGACAAGTGAAGCCAGTTAGGGATTGGGTGACATTGAGGGAATTTTTAGGTCTAAAATGGGCCTCTAACAAAATTATAAAATATTAGTGGAAATAATAAAATAAGATTTGATTACATCATCAAATGTTGGGAAAAAGAAGAAACTACTTTTTAAACTCATATTTTCAACTTATCTCCATATGGGTTTACTCAAATTTTGAGCAAGAACACTATTTGGATGCGAGAATTTGATTCCTCATCGAGGAGTACCCATGTTTCATACTTTCGATTGACCCTGTTACACGAGAAATGAGAATTGCATGAAAAACATGATTGCAATCACATGTTTCATGTATTTTTTCATTTTCCGTTTAGCGAGGTCCATCGAGCATGGGTGCATCACTTGGATGAGGAATAAATTTTTGCATCCAACGAGTACTCCGGCTAAAAATTTGAGTAAAACATTAGGGAGATAATTTGAAAATACAAGTTCAAAAAAGTAGTTTTTATTATTTTATTATTTTTTTACTTTTTTATTTTTTAACCCAAAAAATGGTGAATCACCCCCCATGGTTGAAATCATTATCTTGAATCTTATTGGTTCTTATAAAGTTTGTTTTTGTTGTACATTTTTCTTAGGAGGCCCATTTTAGACCTCAAAAATTCTCTAATGAGAACCTCTACAAATTAGATGTAGAAGATTGTGTTGCTTTAAGCATGAAAGTAGAAAAGGTGAAAAGACGATACATTCGTGAATTATAGAATAGGCAACTTGGCCATTTGCACCATGGATCTTTGAAGATCATGCGATATATTTCTACAAGACTTCCTAAAGGTGCACTAGAAGCGAGAGAGATACATGAAAAGGGTGTACACTAGGGAAGTACACACCATGAGGGTGTACAACGGGAAGTACACCAAATCCACCTTTCATGATAAGGACAATAGAGTGCAAGCAATCCCTTGAAAGAGTTCACTTAGATGTGTGTGGAACTTTCTCGATGACCTCCACGACCAAGCACGAGGTATTGTGTTATATTTGTAGATGATTTATCACGTAAGTGTTGTATTTTCTTCATGTAGAAGGCAAACCATACATTCTTAGATTTTGTGAATTTAAAGAACTTGTTGAGAAAGACAGGTTTGGCGAGAGAAAGTGAAGGCTCTCGGGAGTAATAACGGTGGTTAATTTTTGTTGAATGAGTTCAAGAACTTATTTGAAGAAGAAGCTGAGTGGATGAGTTAATAACATCCCATAACTTACAACGAGAATGGGGCTTCGAAGCAGAAGAAAACAAGTATTTTGGGAGTTGAACGAGGTGATGTTGCATGATCGGGGCCACCTTTGCACTTGTGGGATGAAGCATGCAATGCAACAATATATGTGCAAAAAAATATTCCTCATCGGATTCTTGGGATGATTCACCGGAAGAAAATTTTGCAGGAATAAACCGGATATGTCACTTCGGGATCTTTGGTTCATCGATATCTTGTCATGTTTCCAAGGATGCACAAGGAACAATATAGAGACAATAATTGAGTTGGGCATATTTTTGGGGTACACTGTGGCCCTCACAACTATCAAGTGTACCTGGGATATTTAACGGTATGACGAGTTGTTCGTAGATATGTGAAGTTCGATGAAGAGAAGGCCATGATATGTTCCCTTGAGAGGGAGCTTGATTTACTGCCGCATATGAGGAGCTTTTGGCTCCAAAGGTAGAACCTTAAGATGTTGTGGAGCATCCAAAAGAAGAGGAGGAGATATTGGAAGCACCCAATCATGAAAAGACATCCGAGAGATGGAAGGAAGTGCACCATGGAAGGCTACGTAATATTATTGCATGATGATAGAGAGAATGTGGGAGCACCCACATCACAACACATGAAGATGAGGTCACCATATTTGTACATTGGGTACATGTCTGCGATGAGTGAACTAGTTGAGACAAAAACATCCTCATTCGAGGAAGAAGTACACGAAGCTAGTATTGGTTGATTGCATGGTAGAGGAATATGATTCCATAACCCGAGAAATAGTGTTTGGGAAGTGGTCCCACGAATAGAGAAGAAGTCGGTGATAGGTTCGAGGTGGATCTACAAGGTGAAGCAAGCGACAAACGGAAGCATCGAGAAACATAAGGCTAGATTTGTGGCCAAGGGTGTTAGGTCCCTATATTACTAGTATAGTCACTTATTATTATTAGTGTAACCCCCTTATTGTTATTATTGTACCCTTGTAACCCCCATTTTGTTATTATTGTGCCCTTAAATTATTATTGTTAGGTCGGCTAGGATTACATTGTGGCCCACTAGGATTACATTATGGCCACATGGACACCTATATATAGAAAGGAGGTTTTGTAAATTGCATCATCCAAAAAATTTTCATTTATGTAATGTATTGGAGGTTTCCCCCTCGAAATGGCTTATTTCTAAGGTGTTTATATCTCCTTTCTTCTATTTACCGGAGAGTTTGGTTACACAACATACGTATCGAGCTTTGGATTCTAGGGTTTCGCTGCTCCAAACGAGTCATCGTGGAATTTTGCTGTAACTTTTTTTCTATGAAGTTTCGGAAAATTTTGAAATTTTTTAGGGTGTGAATCGAAATCACGAGGAACAGGTCAAAAAATATTAGAGCTTGATTCAAAATAGTTTGGAGATATGATCTGTGGAATTTAGGTCTTTTTTTAGGCTCCTAAACGGGTCATTGTGGCATTTGCGATATAACGTTTTTTCTACGAAGGTTCGGAAAGTTTGAAATTTTTAGGGTGCGAAGCCGAAATCCTAAGAAAAATCTTTAAAAAATTTAGAGCTTGGTTCATGATATTTTCGAGATATGATTTGTGAAAGGTAGTGCTTTTTTCGGAGGCTCTTGAATTTCATCTCAAAGAGGTGATCGTGGGAAACCCTTCATAACTCTTTCTGCGAGCACCGATTGGAGTGCGTAAAAATTGGTCACAAGTACACAGAATTTAGTTTCTTGGCTATCAATTTCAGAGCCAAATGATGAAACAATGACACGTATCAAGTCGTACAAGTTCGCTCCTGCGAACCGGAGTCCATAATTAGGTCATTGTGGGAGATTGGACACAACTTTGTCTTGGAGAATCCAAATCAGGTCGGACCTATGGCATTTGAAAGATAATTCGAGAGGCTACGTTGATACCAAATTTCAAATATTTAAGTCACTGCAATCACATAGATAATCCAATTTCAATATAGAGCTCCTCAAAAGAAAAGAAAAAGGTGTGTATTTTTTTTTCTGAATTGCATAAGTCTTGTTTTAAGAATAAATTTGAATTAATTCCAAGGGAATATTTTAAGAATAGATATCGGTATTGGGTTCTAAAAAATGCCCGTAAAAATAATTCAACACCCATTAACCCTTCGAATGCTCTACTATGACTCATGAAGATGAAGAAATTGCAACATGATCTATCAAAATTACAAGAACAAGTGCAACAAATTTCACTCTCACAAAGAGCAACAAAAATGAAATGGAAGTTTTTAAGAAAGGCATGGAAGCAAAGATGGATGGTTTGAAGAAAGGTGTGGAAGCTAATATGGATGGCATGGAAGCTAAGATGTATGCCATGAAATACGACATGGAAAACATGAAGAATGATCTAAGCGATTATCGAAGGTTTGACAAATTTGATACAAGAAATGTTTCCTAATGGTGAAGAGATAGTAGAAGAACCTCATGATGAGAACAAAATAAATTTTAATCGTGATTTCATAAACTCTAATGTTGGCGGGAAGAACCACCATATTCCAAAAATGGATATGAGGAAGTTTGATGGAAAGGATCACGTAACATGGATACAACGGATGGAGCAATATTTTGATCTCCATAACTTGCAAAACACACAAAAATTACGCATTGCAACTTTACATTTAGAACAAAATACATTTTTATGGTATCAATGGCTTTGCTCCCGTAAAAAAATTGTCACTTGGTCGATTTTACGGAGGAAATGATAGCACATTATGAGGATCTGAAAATACCTTCTTTAGCCAATTGATAAATCTCAAACAAAAGGGTTTTAATTAAGGGCGGCACATTGAGGACTTCCAAAAATTGAATATAAGGGTAAGCGATATTCTAGAGGAACACGGGATCGATCTCTTCATAGGCACTTTAAAGGATAACATCAACATGAAGTTCACGTTTAGGAGCCGGATTCATTGGAGAAGGCATTCGAGGTTGGCAAGAAAAGTTGAATGTAAAGTAATGGTGACAAGGAAGCCTACCACTCAATTCTATAAAGAAGGAAGTGTTGCACTCATACCTAGATTTCCACAACCTACAGGTTGAAACCACAACAATTGGAAGAAAAAGGAGAAAAAGGGAGCTTTGCTACGGATTGTGATAGCAAATACACTAAAGGTCATAATTGTCTTGAGAAGAAATTATTTTACATATATTGTGAAGAGGAAGAAGAAATGAACAAGAAGAGGATATACACAAGGGAACCAACCCTAGAGAGGGAAGAAATGAATCCGACCATATCATGTAATGCTGCTGGCCGGGGAATTACCACTCCTCCAAACTCTCAAGATAGAAGGACATATCAAGAAGAAAAAGGTAATAGTGTTGATTGATTTAGGTAGCACCCATAATTTTATTCATTGTAAGGTAGCCAAGGAATTAAATTGTTTCCTATACCAGCTGAGAATATCAAATGATGGTGGCAAATGGAGGAACTATAAATTTCTGCGGAAAATGCCATAATATCAACCTAACCATGGGGGAATATGTATTGACTAGTCCAATGCTTTCCATTCCTATGGGAGGTGCGATGTTGTACTAGGAGTACAATGGTTACAATCTTTGGGGACGATAGCTTTTAATTTTGAGGAAATTTTCTTGAGTTTTTCGGAAGAAAAAGGAGTCGAATTACGGAATATTGCGGGGGCGGGAAAGATAATAAGCTCTAATGTTGCGACAAAGCTTCTAAAGAAAAGAACGACGAGGCGTAATTGCACGATTATGCTCACTAGAAGTTCCAACATCAAAATCATCTATTTCTACGGATCTCCAACAAGTCTTGGACAATCATTCCAAGGTGTTTGAAACTCCCAAAGGACTCCCACCTATTCATGATCATGATCATGCTATTCATTTGGTTCCGAAGTGTTCCTCCAAACATCAGACCTTATAGATATCCTTACGTCCAAAAAGAGCGGGGTGGACGTATGATTGCGAAATGTTAGAGATTTCGGTATAATTCAACCTAGTCAAAGTTATTTCTCTACTCCTGTAGTATTGGTACACAAGAAGTATGGATCATGGCGAATGTGTCTGGATTATAGGGAGCTCAATAAGCTCACCATTAAAGATAAATTTCCCATTCATTTTGTGATTGATGAATTATTGGATGAATTACATGGAGCAATTTATTTTACGAAGTTGGATCTTCGTTCGGGATATCATCAAATTAGAATGAAATTTGAAGATATTCCAAAAACAACATTTCGAACTCATGAGGGTCATTATGAATTTTTGGTCATGCCTTTTGGCCTTGCAATGCACCTTCTACATTTTGAGGGTTGATGAATTCCGTTTTCAAACCCTTCCTTAGAATATTTGTGCTAGTATTTTTTGATGATATACTAATATATAGTAGGTCTTGGAAGGATCATGTTGAACATGTTGACGGGGTGCTCAAACTATTGCGGGAGAAACAATTATATGCAAAAACATCCAAATTTTTCTTTGGAGTACAAGAGGTGGAATATGCAGGTCATATTATATCTCACGAGGGTGTTAAAAAAGTAGACCCTAACAAAATTAAAGCCATTAAGGAATGGAAAGTCCCCACAACCATAAATCGATTTGCGAGGATTTCTCATGTTAATAGGGTATTATCACAAGTTTGTTAAGAATTATGGGAGAATAGTAGCACCTCTAACAACATTATTGAAGAAAGATGCATTTTCATGGACTCCTGGCTTAACTAAGGCCTTTGAACATCTTAAAAGAGGTAATGTGCCTAGCACCGGTCTTAGCTACGCCGGACTTCACAAAAACCTTTATTGTGGAATGTGATGCCTCGGGAAATGGAATTGGTGTTGTTTTAATGCGGGAAGGAAGACCCATTGATTTTTAAAGTCGTCCGATCAAAGGAAAATATTTACGAAACCTATTTATGAGAAGGAAATGTTAGCAATCACTGCATGCACTAAAGAAATGGAGAACTTACCTAATGGGAAGACACTTCAAGGTAAAAACTGATCATGATAGTCTTAAAGACTTTTTGGAACAAAGACTATCTTCGGAAAACTGACAAAATGGGTCACAAAGATGTTGGGTTATGACTTTGAAATAATCTACAAAAAAGGAAAGCTTAATGTTGTTGTAGATGCACTCTCAAGAAGTAATGAAGAGAGTGGAAGCATTGCTTTATGCCATTTATATTATCAACGAGATTGGATAACCGAATCAAGAGATGAATGGACGATCATTCAAAAGTTGCGGCAAAGATCCTAGTACATACGATACATTTAGTTGGAAAAATGATTCCTTATGGTACAAAGATCACTTATATCTTTGTAAGGATTCCCAACTAAAACAAAATATTCTTACGGAATTGCACACTTCTCCCTTTAGGAGGACACTTAGGATTTTTAAAAACTTATCATAGGGTGAAGAAAGAATTTTTTGGGATGGCCTTAAATGCGATATTCAAAAGTTTGTCATGAGAATGTTTGGTTTGCCGGCGGAATAAAGTTGAGACAATTGTTACACCATTTTTGGTCATCTAACCTATTATCATTAGATGGACCCAAGTACACCATGTAAGACCAATTTTACCCTAAGTAAAATTGCCTTCACTATGTTAAATAACTTAATAAACCACATTTATTAGGTTGTTTATAGTCCAAACGAGGAAACCCCAAAAGGAAATATTAAACAAACCTATGTTGTTTGATTTTCCTCATGGAATAATTAATTAAACCATAATTTAATTATTATTCCCGGAGTCATGTTTAACCCAAAAGCAAAAGAAATTAATTAGATAAACCTTTATTTATCTTATTATTTTCTAGGAATAATTATTTAAATCTTATTTAGATAATATTCCTTGTTAAATATGACGAAATCACCCACAAATAATTAAATAAATCATTATTTATTTCAACCACTTCCTTAAATAATTAAATAAATCATTATTTATTTGATTATCTTCCGATTACTTCCCTTAAAAGATAAATAAATCATTTATTTATTTATTTTTGACTAATCAAAGGATTTGACCCAAGTCAAATACCTTTTCCCTCCAACAATCGCAATAAAATATTCCATAAAAGGTGGATCTAAGATTTGGTTAACATTATTTTTGTCGTACCAAGATCTAGAATGACCCAATATTTTGTTATAAATAGGAGGTTTTTCTCATCATTCTTCACCTTTTGTTTCCTATTAGATCACTCTTGGATCTATACATGATCACACTTTTGCATCATTTCTTGTGTGAGCTCCATTGAGCTCTATTCGTGTGCATTGAGTTTTCTACACCAACTGAGAAAATATTGGAATCCCAGTCTTTGAGGACTTCCAAGAACCCATCCCAACGAGAAATTGGATACGCCTTCTTGTTTTCCTCCCGAGGGTGCCCAATTAATACAAAATTCTTTCAAAAATTGTTCTTGTCTTGTCTATTGGTATATGGAGCAAACCCTTGTTTTTCTTTGTAATGTCTTTCCATGCATAGATGCGGTTTTTTTTGCAGCTCTTTTCTTGTCTAACTAACCGTAGATGCGAAGATATTGGCAGCCACTTTTGTTGTTAGGGCTATTAGTTATGCGTAGCTAAAGTGGTCTTTTCGTACACTTCGACAAAGGATTCATACTAACAACAATTAAGACCACAGGACTTCTACAACCTTTATCCATTCCAAGTCAACGTTGGGAGGAGATTTCAATGGATTTTATCACGGGTTTGCTAAGTCGAAAGGAAGAGTGTCATCATGGTGGTAGTTGATAGAATTACCAAGTATGCACACTTTTGTGTATTATCTCATCCATTTAAAGCAAGTACGAGTTGCTACTACATTTATCGATAGAATTCAAAAGCTACATGGAAGCCCAAGGGTTATTGTGAGCGACAAAGATCCCATTTTCTGCAGGAAATTTTTGGACGGAGTTATTTTCTTGTTTGGGTACTCGATGTCGCTCATAGCTCATCTTATCATCCGTACGATGGTCAAGCTGAGATAGTAAATAAATGTTTGGAAGGATATCTTCGTTTTTGTATCCGATAAACAAACACAATGGGTCAAGTAGTTACCTCTCGGCGAATGGTGGTATAACACTTCCTTCCATACTATGACAAAAATGACCCCATTTATGGCACTTTATGGATATCATCCACCATCCATCACATCATATTTAAGGGAAAATTGAAGGTTCAAACGGTGGAAGATCACATCGAGCATCGTGAGAAGTTCTCCAACTCTTAAAGGATAGCTTTGAATTTGGCACAAAATTGAATGAAACAACAAGCGATTGACATTGTAGCGAGAAAAGTTTTGATGTAGGAGATTGGGTATTTTATGGCTACAACCATACAAACAAATGTCCCTCAAGCAAGCTAGAAAGGATAATAAATTATCGCCAAAGTAATATGGTCCTTCTGAGGTGTTGCAAAAGATTGGTACTATGGCATACAAATTGGAGCTTCTTGCTTCTTCGCGAGTGCATCCATTTTCCATGTTTTCATGCTTAAAGAAGGTTATAGGTGAAAATATTCATGTTCAAACAATATTGCCGGAACTTGATGAGGAAGAAAAATTCATATCGAGCCGAATCGGTCACGAAACGAAACTCGACGGCTACGGAATCGATCAATTTCGAGTATCTCATCAAGTGGAAGAACTTACCCACTTGAAGATTCTACATGGGAGGATGAAAAGTTTATACGAAGCACCTAGAGCTACTCAAGCATTGAGGACAACAATTTTTTTGAAGGAGAGGGGCATGTTAGGTCCCTATATTACTAGTATAGTCCCTTATTATTATTAGTGTAACCCCCTTATTTTTATTATTGTACCCTTGTAACCCCCATTTTATTATTATTGTGCCCTTAAATTATTATTGTTAGGTCGGCTAGGATTACATTATGGCCCCATGGACTCCTATATATAGAAATGAGGTTTTTTAAATTGTATCATCTAAGAATTGTTCATTTATGTAATGTATTGGAGGTTGCCCCCTTGAAGTGGCTTATTTCTAAGGCATTGATATCTCTTTTCTTCTATTTAAGGTGGTTACACAACAAAGGGGGTTCTCTTAGGTGGGGGGAATTGATTCGGAGACCTTTTCTCCGGTTTCGGGGTATCGGATCAATTTTAGCACTTGTCATGCGGATGGGATGGAAGATCCATTAGATGGATGTGAGGACATCATTCCTTAATGGAGTGATTGAGGAGGAGGTGTACATTAAACGGCCAGTATTTGAGACCTTTGACGAATATTCACATGTGTGTAGACTCAAGAAAGCGTTGTATGGATTGAAACAAACACCCCGTGCTTGGTACACTAGGATCGAAGCAACTATTTCACCACGTTGGGCTTCACCAAAAAAGGATAGATACGGAAACCTCTACCATATTTTTGTTAGAGATAAATTGTTTATTATAGCATTATATGTTGATGATTTGATTTTAACCGGTAGAGAATTTGATCAAAAATTGCAAATAGGATCTTGAAGTAAAAATTGATATGAAGGACATGGGATTCATGCATTATTTCCTCGATTTGGAAGTATGGCAAGGACATGGGGAGTTGTTTGCCTCTCGGGGCAAGTATTCCAATGAGATAATAAAGAAGTTAAGAGTCGAGAGTAGCAAACTCATCGACACTCTTCGCTCCGGCGAGTTGGAGGAAATAGGATGCTAGTTCGAGGTGAGGAGGTGGAAGCCACTATTAACAAGTAGCTTGTGGGTTCCTCATGTATTTGGTGAACACACAACTAGAAATGTGTTATATAGTTAACTAAATTAGTCGAAGCAATGGTTAAGATCACAAAATTGTATTGGAAGGCGACGGAAACATGTGTTGAGATACCTTAGAGGCACTACTCAATATGGTATTTGGTACAAATGGACAAGGGGAGTGAAGCTTCAAGGCATCACGGATGCGGATTTGGTGGGTATTCCATCGGATAAGAAGATCACTTCGGGAGGAATCTTTATTATTTGGTGATGTTATTAGTTTCTTGGTACAACACGAAGTAGATATTAGTTGCACTCGATTCGGTAGAAGCGAAGTACATGGTTGCTAGTCAAGCGACTTGTGAAGCTATTTGGATTAAGAAGATTTTTATTGGGTTATTTGAGGTCGGATGATGATTTACTATGACAATCAAAGTTGTATTAAATACGAAAATCTAGTTTTTCATAATCGATCCAAGCATATCGAAATGCAGTATCACCATACGATATTGCGTGTAGAGGTATATTATGTTGTTGGAATACATTCCTACATAAGAACGGGATGCAAATATTTTGACGAGAGGCATTTTCAAGAGTAAAATTCGAATACCATAGAGGCGGGGATTCGGGTATTTGATAATCCCTTTCTTGTTGAGAGCGAGTGTTTAAAAATGACAAGAAGAAAATGTTGATTTAATTTTCCCTTGAATTAAATTAGGAGAAAATTGTAATTCCACATCACAAGAAAACAAGAATGTGTTAACTAAGTTAATTTGAGTTATTTGGATCATTTAATTCAATTTCAGGGCCTAACGTGAGTCATGTATAGCTTCTCTAAATTTTAGGAGCCTAGGTTGAGTTTAATTTGAGTTGTAATTCGAAGTTAAGTGAGTTAAAGTCGGTTAAACTAGTTCCAACTGTGGAGGAACTAGTGGGAGGTCAAGTAGTTGGGTGTGTACTCAGTGATCAACTATTTAATTGTAAAATTAGCCATAATTAAATCATACATGCATGACCTACAATTTACCCGGTTGATATTGGAGTTCAAGGGAAGTGTATTATCGGTTGTATAATTATCCAAGTTGAAAAAGTGGTGCGATGAGGAATTTCCTAAATAATAGGGGGCTAATTCCCAATGGAAATAACGAGGAAATAGGAGCTTGGGAAAGAAGAAATTTGGTTAAGTATTTCCCAGACGGGATTGTGAAGGAGTGAGATAGATTATACTTGTGCAAATATTTTTAAATATTGAACAAGTATTCTATATTTTTTATTAATAAAATAAAAATAGGAAGGGGTTTTTGGCTTGATGGATTTCCCTAGATATATCCTCGTGTTATGTTTGTTAATTAATTGATGTCACATGTTTTTTATATTGCTTCTCAATCATGAATTACTTTCCGTAGATGAGTAGAAGTATATTTGTCTTATGTTTTATAACATTACATGAGCAATATTGAATCTAAATTTAATTTCTACGAGTTCTTGTGTAACTGGGAATACCTCCCAAAGCTACTTAAAAATCATCACTCCCTCTTAGTTAGGGAGGTATTCACTTCAACTTTTCCAAATGTATCTCTTTGTTGAAAAATTTCTCCATGTCGAAGAAAATTTTGAATAAGCTCATCTATGTTAATGAATCCATCCATTATATGTTCCATTCAAGAACCATGAGAAAAGCACGTGCATCAGCATCATGAAAAGAATCTAGTTACCCACAAGATAAAATCCCCTTTACAAATGAATCTAGTCACCCATTAGCTAAATAAACTATGGCGATATGGATAGGTACACCCTAAATAGAGTAATAATAGTCTTGGGTCACTACATATCCAAGTCTTCACTTGTAATCACATAAATACCCTTGACGGGGAATGGTTAAACAATGGGCCAATTTACCATTCCTTCATTTCATAACATGATATTGAATGATAAAGAACTTTCCTGATGCTTGAGGCACTCACTACACCCACTAACAAGTACCCCTAAAAATATTGTTAGGTAACCCACTGACCAAGGGAACACTTTGGACCCTTGATTCTACGGGCCAATCCAGCATTACATGGCCCACGGCTAATACCTTTGACTGTCAGTATCCTTGACCTAGGGAGAAATATTGTCCCTTGATGGTTTAACATCATTACTCCCTCTAACCAAGGGAAAAAAATCTCAATCACTCCAAGCTTGTCATAAAGTAAACAAACTTCATCATAGGAAAAGGCTTTGTGAGAATGTTAGAGAAATTGGCTCATCTAAAGAAAAGTATCAAAGCTACGGCGCAACCTTTTTGTACCATGTCTTGGTACTTGGTACACTTATAGGCTCATAAAAAACCAAGGTACCTATTTTTTTCCATACAAAGTCTTATTCTTAGGTCTAACAATTGGAGAAAATTTATTTTTTTCACAATATTCTCCATCTTTTTTGGATAAAGGCTACTTTTCATGAATCTTGCTTTGTACTTCTCTGCTATGTTGGTCTTAACCACAGATCAACTTGGAAGTCATTGTTGATTTCCCCTCGGTATCGACATAATTTCCCACACATCATTCTTCATGATGGAATGATATTCCTCCATCATGGCATCTTCAAAAATTGCTAACATGTTGCCTCCTTATAGTTACATGGCTTATAATCAGTAAGTGACCCATCACTACTACATATCTTGAGTAATTATTGGGATGTTTTCATTCCTTGAAAGTGCCACGGGGAGTTGCTCCTTTGCATCCTTTAATGTATTTTGAAACCATTCCAAACTCTTCTTGAGATTTTGAAACAAGCTTACCTAAGTGGGTACACTAGCCCAATTTTCCCTTCTATCTCTTCCTAATGATCTAAAGGATTTTCCATAGGTACAAAGGACACGAATCTACGTCCTTTGGATACTTATCCTCCTCATCATCATGAGAGATCCTTTGATCTTCAGTGGGATGAATCATTCCACTCTACACGACTAGCTTCTCCCTTTGAACTAGAAGCTCTTTTAGCCATCTAGTATGGTTCTATAGTGTCTTGTTCCATTTCTCCCTCTTGAAAAAAAATCTCTCTAGTTGAGTTTGTGCTCCAACCTGGAAGAATCCTCTTATCATAAACATTTTTTCATTCTCCCTGATACTTCCATCTATTTCCAAATCCTTGGCATCCTTCACAACATACATGCAATCCTCATTGGGAGGTTATTTCAACTTAAGGATTGTAGGGAGTTTCCAACTCCCTCTTGATCCTTTCCTTCTTGTTGGATGCATTGCAATGTCATCAAGTTAGAAATAATCATCCATGTCCTCATCATCAACATGTTGTTTTTATTTCCTTTTAGGCATAAGCTAGTGCTTCTTCTTTTTCAACAAAAACATCCATCTAAGTCTCTCTCTAAGGTTTATCCACAAATGGAAGCCTAGGGATTTCTTATGCAATAATTCTGGTTTTCAATCATTTAAAAACCCTAATACTTCCAACTTTCATCGATACCATATGAATAACATTATTAGAATCATTTCTTCTCAACTCCTCTCCCTCTAGGTATCTTTCAACGCTGCTCTAAAAATACATTCAATGCAAACTTTAGCATATACAAGGTGTCTTACATACATGAGCAACACTCTTGATTCTTTCTCCAACAAATTTTAACCTTTTTCTACAAAACTTCCCAACAAGGCCTAAATGTGAGCCTTTATATTAGTCATGCTACTATGCTTTCTCGACTTAATTCAACCCTATTCTATGATATCAATTAATCAAGAATACTTCATCTCGACCAAGCTACCAATTCATCCAAATTCCAAGTGGCACGGGCATGGTCTAGACTTCTTGGAAAATCTTAAATGATTGCTTGATCATGAGATGACCTTTAAATATCCTAGTTTAATTTCTTATGAACACTAGTGGATCTATTTCATTGTTCACCCCAAACATATTCTTTAACCATTTACTTACTAGTGTTGAGGTTAAATCTCTCATATTAAAATTTGTATTTTAATCCATTGGAATAGGTTATAATCCACCAACATAGTGTATGACTTTGTTAAATTGTTTCTCCATAATCTATGTTATTCTTTGCATAAAATTAGGAGAAGTATAAGGTAAATATGTAGTACATTCTTTATATTAGGGTAATTTAACAAATTTACCAAGAATCATTGGGCACCATAAATTATTGAATTCTTTGCATAAATTTAGTTAGGAGTAAAAAATAAATATCTTGTTACATAAAGATTGTAACAACCCAAAAATTTAACTTACTTATTTTTTTCTTGCAGGATCTTATTGCTATGATACCATTTTTTTCTAATGCTAATTAGAAAAGAACAATTTCTTGCATTTGGTAATTATTTCCAATGATATATGACCATCATTAAATAATTAGATTCAAAAAAAGAAATCAACTTCTTAGAAATTTGGACCTCTTCCTTAGATTACTCCCTATATGAGAGCAAGAGAAATACGTGTGTGATAAGTGTGTAATGTGTGTAAATGAAAATTTGAGATGGATTTTTATAGTGATATTAGGTTGTCCCTAGGCACGTCCCTTTGTAATTTAAATTTATTTTCCTTTCTTTTAATTTTAACTTAACTTAACTTAAATTTTCTTTCATTTAATTTAAACTTGTGTAGTTAGGAAATACCTCACATCTACCCAAAAATCAACACATATTCCAAAGTTGGTTCAGATTCTAACTATTAATGTTTTCCCGATTTACATATTTATAAAATATTCACCAAATCTCCAAGAAATAGGTATTTAACATATTCATTAATATTTATTTTCATAAATATCCTCCATTTTTTACTTCTAAAGGCCAACACCTATTTCTTTTCCTCACTTTCCTATATTTCTTTAATTTTCTTTCGAGTTATTGAAAAAATTTAATACTTTGAAATATGATATCAAAAGAACATTTTTGATAGTGATATGATGTTGAATATCTTACTAACTTACAATAGTTTTTTACTATTTTTTTATCATGTATTTTAAAGGCGGGAAAAGGAAACCAAGTTTATTTTAGATGCTTTTCCTTTTTTCCTTCCATGCTTAGTCTTTAATAAAGTATTAACTCAAGATTTAAGAGAAAGGAGGGACATAACTTCTTTGAAACCAAAATCAAAGAATGATTCCTATAGATATTATCTAGATATCTCTATTAACACCAATCCATTAGGAACATATTTAGGAAGAAGATAAGGAGTTGTTGCATAGTCATAAAATATAATATAAGAGAACCTATTGTCCAATTACTAATCCCTATCTCCTTAATTGTTATTGTTTGTTAAATAACAATGCACATAAATATCATAGATGTTAGAGAAATTATTTGTACATACGGTTTCGAGTATAAAGAAATATTTATGAACATTTGGAAAGATGAATAATTCCATTTAGTTAGTTGAAAATGGTTACGAGCACACACAAAATAAACCAAGCAAGCATACATGGTGTTGTAACTCTCGGAGATAGTTCATGGGAACTAGTGCGGCGAAGAAACTTTCGAGATTATTGGAAAGTTTTTTACAATTAGGGGTCGGACAAACAAACTATGAGGACTTGCAACAAAAAATTTTAATTTTTAAATTCTGCTTTCCAAATAGAATGGCCGGAAAAACTATTAAGATGGTAGAGGAAAAATAAAAGACAATTTAAATTAAGCACTTCTAAATGCGGATCTAAACTTTTATAGAAAAAACTATAGACAAATGAACGAGTGTGGATGAATTTAGAGTATGGTGAAGCTCCCTTTAAGACATTTAAATGAGGCTTGCAAATACTCTCTACCGAGAAAAAAACATTAGTGAATCTGATAAATAAAAGAAACGAGGAACTTCATTACACGCTGAGACAAAAAAAATATTCATGAGAAATGAAAACAAGAGAAAGTAAACATGACTCCAATTATTTAAATGAGGCTTGCAAGTACTCTCCCGAAAAAAAAAGATTAGTAAATGCGATAAATAAAAAAAAAGTTAACAACTTCATTACACTCACGCGAACGGATAAAAAAACATTCATAAAAAATGAAAACAGAGAAAATAAACATGGCTATGATTACCAAAAGTACCGGAATCAAACTCCAAATGTATTTTTTGATTTCGGAGATATTTTCGATTGCAACACTAGTCATGGGCACTCGACTACGAAAACCATGTCTAATTTCTGGTTTTTTATTTCTCCTTCCTCAACCTAAGTGTCTAATTAGAGCATATGTCACTTACCAAAACCATAAACGGGAGCATCTTTAGGAAAGTCGGGGGAAGGTGATGTCGAGACAAATTCTAGTTTTTTATGCTGGGCCTTTTGAAGATACGATTTATTTAAATGGTCATAGATTAATAACTTACTTAAAGCGAGTTGAATCCTAAAAATGATATCTAATAGATATACCAAAAACCTCTCATACTTAAAATGTTTGTTTACTATTTACTTTTTTGCATAAACTTTGTGAAAGTTATGCTATACGGATTCGATTGGATAAGTTTGCACCATTGTTATTTATTTACAAGCTCGGTTGGATAGGCGCAAGAAATAAACTATAACTTCTCGCATGTACTCATATTCTTTAACTACGTCGTGCATATTTCTTTATGAGCGCAAAGGGAATCCCTTCTGCGGTGTCGGAGTATAAATAGATATGTCTTCGGGCTTCCTTCAATACCATATGACAAAAATTAATAACTTTGACTTGATCTTACGGTTTTCCACATGAAGTGCATGCCCACAATATAAGCGTTTCCTTTGGTGGAACATGACTATCAATATTGATAGATCATGGTGTTTAGTGTGCCAATATGAATTCTCAATTTTCAAAATGGCACATGATATTCTATAAAAGTAAATGAGGCATCATTTCTCGTATCGAGAGAGGAAGCCCAAGGCTCAAATTTACTCATTAAAAAGTTAAATTGCCTCAAATTCATTTTTCCTTTTCAACACACGAGTCATGCAAATACGAGTCCCCGGTCTTAGTTGTCCTCCTGGAAAAATTAAGCTACAACCCATGGAAAATAGGCCAAACCCAGGTCGTTATTTCCTAGCCCGACTTAAATTTCTAACAACCTTTTGAAAACATTTTGAATATTAGTTAATAAAATTTAGGTTCATTGGAAGAATCATTATTATTATTATTATTATTAAATTTTAAGGTCATTAAATTGGTGTATGATACTTTTTTGTTTGTGGGACAAAGAATTCACCTCGACTCTTAAGTGTTTATTAAGACATACATATTGTACCTCTTTGATTTGAAATTTGTAATTTCTTAGGAAGAAACACATAGTCTTAACTATTAGGCGGTTTACGAAGACATACATATTGTACTTCTCTAGTTTGAAATTTGTAATTTCTTAAAAAGAAACACATAATTTTATCCATTAAACCCACTCAAACTATATAAAAACCACTTATCAATAATTAAATCTCATGATAAAAATCCGAATATTTCTCACCATATAATCTACAAAACATGGTATCTACTAACATATACGTGCCTTGAGTTATTGAATGGAATGGAACCTATTTGAATTTGCTTTGAATCACATAGGATCATATCTAATTCCTAATCATATAAATATCAATTATAAAACACCTTGCCCAACTCACAAGATGGATTAACGGTTGTGTAAGTTCTAATATCAACATGCGTGACAATCTAGTGGTAAGAATGGTTGTCCTTGCATTTACTCGGTGAAAATTTGATCTTATGATATCCAAAAATGTATCTGTGTATTCCTCTTCATATTCATGAAAGCTTATTTCCAAACACATGAATTTGGCCCTAATTTGGAAACCCATTTAACCTTTTATTACGAGTGGTCTCTAAAAATACGGTGGAATTAGGGTTTTGTCTCATCATCATATTCTTTGTTATATAGAACCTCAACTTACCAATACTTTCCTTTTGCTCTTTTCGATATTATATATATAAACATAGTTGAAGAGAAAACTAATTATGTCTTCGAATAACTAAAATGGAAGAACTAAATTAATTTATTTTTCAAACAATATACAATAAGGGCTACTATTTTCTAGAGTTTAATGTAGTTAGTAAGCTAGATTTTAATCATGTTTTAAAGTTGAAAGAGGTTTTAATCTAAAAAAATAATATTAGTGTGCTTCTTGATAGTGTAGGTGGTAAGATGAGGGTTTCGTCAATTGATCAAGTGTAGTGAATATACCTTAGGGTATTACCTTCTAATTAATGTCTCTTACATTGAGTTTAATTAAGCTTGGTAAAAAAGAATTGAATGATGTTGGTCAATGCACATGTTTTAATGAAAATTGGTGGGGAAAAAGTATAATTGAAATGTTTTTAAAAACCCATATTATTTCTCCAAATGGGGTGGCTAAGAGGGGGTGGTCGGAAGGCACATCACCATCAACCACCAAGAACTTATGGTGATAGGCATAGGATTGTGACCACGATGTATTATCATTGACATCATGAATGGAGGATTTTACAAATGTCATATGTTTTGATGGTGATATCCTATGGAATTATTATAGCTACGATTATGGAGTTCATGGGGATTGATATGGCGGTTATTATGGAGGAACTTGGAATCATGAAGCCCTCAACTAGCTCATTCTCTTCCCATCCTTCCATGAAGAACATTCATGATTAACAAAGTTGGTTGTTAGGACCAAAAGATACTAGGAGTGGATTGATCCAGTTGTTTTAAAGAGGTACACAATAGTGCAAAGATGTGAATTATGGGCATTCATTATTTTTGGCCTTCACACTTCGATGTCATTTTAGTTGTTGGCCACTAGGACGGATTTTAAATTTTTTTGGATCTTTGGCTAGTTTGCTTTTGTTTAGTTATATATAATGTTTAGCTCTCTTCTCATGAACTTGTCTATTTTAGGAAAACCTAATGGTAATTTCCTTCTTTCATGATAATTTGATTTTCTCTCTACACCTGTATCTCGGTATGTGGAAGTTGGTTTCACTCACCTATTCTCTCATTTTCCTCTATCCTTTCTCTTTTTATTGCTTCTCTCCCTCTCCGTTTATTTTTACCTCCTTAATAAGGCTCCTTGTCCTTTCATCCCAATTCTAAGGTAGTCACTTCTTTCCCTTAGTTTTTTATTCAATGACTTCCCTCCATGCCTTATTAATGTTCCAAGAGTCAAGAGAGGAAACATTTTATAGGGACTAGGGTGTATCTTGGGCTCAACATTATATGGAATCTATTGTTTTCTTGGTCACTCATCCAAGAGGGGAGATAGATAAATAAAAATAGGAAATAGTAGAATAATGGGGATATTTGATAGACATGGAGGTGGCCAAGGAGGTAGTTGATTGAGTTCCAAACACAAGGAATATCAAGGGTTGGTACATTCAATATATGTACATGGTAGTTATTTATTCACGTCTCAAAATTTTAGTGGGCGAGTCTTGCTAGACATTAATGAAGCAGTATTCCTAATGTTGGGTAAACTTTAGCTATCCATGAAAGAAGTTGGTCAAGTTCCCATAAGGAATTGAAAATCATTTATGTCTTCCTCCAACTTCAAGATGATCTTAAACGACAACAATGAAACAATTGATGTTGGTTTTTTTCTTTCTAAGTTTGTGATTATTAAATTATAATATTATCTATTATAGTACATACTATATGCATTTTTTATGGACTTGGGCACTCTTAATGTTTTGGATGTTTTTGGTTTTGTCACTAGTTTAGTTTCCCAAGCGGAAAACTGGGGAAAACAAGAACTTGTTATTGTATGGTTAGTATGATGAATGATTAGAAATTAGCTTTACAAAAATAATGTGTTACTAGATCCAATATATTTTTAAGTTGGATGAGAGGGAAAAAAAGAGGTTTAATTAGAGCCCGGATCTAGATGCCACATAGGATGGCATGTGGGATGACACCTCGGCACCACGTAGGATGGTTACAACATGTGGGGGTCAAGTATTTGGTATTTGGATGTAAGTGTATTAGATGATATAAGAAGAAACCTAGATTTCCATAAATTAGATATCCAAACTTTTTGATGAAGACAACATCAATGGTAGGGGTAATTAAATCCTAGGTCAAGATGACATGTTGAACTACCACGATAAGATCTCATGTCATAGATTTTATCATTAATGCAACATTTGATGACACATTATTTTGGTTTTAGAGCATTGCTCATAAAATAAATATAGGATTAAAACTTACCTTATGTAAATTGGGATTAAAAACGATATTTTATAAAGATAGTAACCAAAAATTACACCCTAAATGTTTTCATTAAACGACATTAAAATACATCATTTTCCATCAACTATCATGATTATATTGTGAATCCAAATGTGATATTAAGATGTATGATCAAGTACCCTCAAAACAAAATCCTGGATTAGAGATGAGTCGAGTCTAGATATTTGAGATGTTAAAATAATACTCATTTGAAATTTTCCTTGATTTAGATAAAGAAATGTATGTATTTATCTATCCACACACATACTTAAAAATTAATCTTGAACATCCAATATTAATATATCCCAAACCTAGAATATCTAAGAAATTACATAAAAGTGTCTTGACCTAGATGATTAGGATTAGTCTTTGTAATTTTAAGTATTTTTTTTGTATACTATTTTTAGATCAGAATAAGGTATATATGCATGGAACTTGTTAGTGTAAAATATGCATTACGCAATAATTAGTCAAATCACCCTTTTCATATTCATTTTAGGTTTCCCACTCGAGAATTTTTTTTTAATCATTCCATTAGGTCATATAAGAAATTGATTCATTGATGGCGGCCTAATGTAAGTCTCACTCTCCTCACAAATTCTCATTTTTTGGCCCAACTTCATGTCTTGATGAGCATAAAAACACTTTTGAAAAGCTCATTTCACTATGCCCTTATGTTAGTCAAATACAACCATGGAGTCGAGTCATTCAAGGTTAGATTAGGTCATTGGGTTTTTCATTGTTCAAGGTCCAAAAATGCACCATTTCATCTCAATATGAACAACTAAAGGTGTGGTGACTCAATAAACATTTCATTATCATGCGCGAAAGTTATCAACATGTACATATGATATTTTAAAGTTTTAATTATGGTTTCAAGTATGATTTTCATACTCAAATGTAATTTTATTAAAAAAATAGAGTTTTAATTTATTTCATTTTTATGTAATTTTATGCTTCCTATATGTAATAAGTTACTATCCAAAAGTTTCCAAATCCAACCTCATATGCCAAGCTGAAGACCACCAAATCAAAGTGAAAAGTGCCAAACTCCTACTTCATCCTGCCAAAGAAGAAAATTCAAAGAAAAAAGGATATTCAACATGCTTTCACAAAAGTGAAAAGAAACATAGGAAAAGTGGGTTTTTAATCTAAATCAAAATTAACTCAAGTACTAAAGACTCTTAGACATCAATTTGAAATTCATTTGCCTCTATTCTATCGATAAAACACTTGAGGACAACGGAGTTTCGATTTTCTAGGAAAAATTGGATAAAAACTAGCGAGGAGGCGCATATTACGAAGGTGTTGCGCATAGACGGGAAAGGCATTACGCACGGATAGAAGTGTTGCACACGGATAGAAGGTGTTGCACACATCCTTAAGGCCTTGCTCGGAGCCTTCAAGCAACGTGAATATGTCCAACAAAGCCCAAAACGCTTCAAAATTTTCCCAAATCACCTGCGACTACAACATTGATCTCATCAACCTCTAGCGAGTAAGTAAAGGTCAAAATCCATCATTTCTCTCCTCCTTCAAAGTTTATTAGTTGGTGTTATATAATTTTTTCTTGAATAATTTGGTGTAAACTCACTCAAAACCCTATTTTTCCTCCCTAACACTCACAACTCCTAAAACCCATATCATACACTCTCTTGTACCCTTTCGAATTCCAAATACTCTTTCCCAAAACCTCTATTATTACAAACCCTATCCACTAGCTTTTAAATCCTAAAACCCTAATCCCTAGGTGCTCCTTTACCTAGGCTCCCAATTCCCAATTCCCCATCCTAAAATTCCCTTTAATCCCAAATTCCCCATCCTAATTCCTATGACATTATCACTCCTCTTCCCTTCCCCCATTTCTCATATCCCTAACACTATCTCCCATAACTTTCCCTTTCCCCATTTCCTATCCCCAAAATTCACCTTCCACATTATCATATACTTCCCTAGAGTTTCGGACATAAAAACACCATGGAAGCGGAAAAAAACATAAAATACCATACGGTGAGGAAGAGGAAACGAGAGGCTAGGAAGCCACATAAAGGGCATGATAATCGGACTTGAACCTACTAGCACTAGGGAACTTTTGGCTTCTCTAATGGCGGTAACATGTTTCAAACATGTTGGTTGTTATGATTTTTATGAACAAATTCGGAGGGTTTAACACCATGACATGTTGACCGAGGCTCTTCATATCCCACGACCTCCCTGACAAGTCACTTTGGGGCTGAGTCACCTTTGCTGTCTCCATTGCCATCATTTCGGTATTACATCGGGATCTGAATGTTGGGGACAAGTGGTTAAAAAGTATTTGGAGGAATACTACATTGAGCCCCTCGAAACCAAGGTATAAGAATGAGAAAAATATGTTCTTTCATTTTTTCCACCTCGAGGACATATATGCACCGATGATGAAGATAATCAGCAAATAATTTTAATGTGGAGTATATTTTCAAGGCTTTATACTTATCACATCCGCCTCGATGCATTTCACTAGGGTAAAGATGTTGAACATACCATACTACCTTCTCAGAGGCATAGATAAGATGGCATTCATTGTCCGGAAGGGGAATATGAACATCAAATGAAAAGTCTTTTGGCATCATTCCTTAATTAAAATCATAGTCCTATATAATATCAATCAACTAAACATTGCATGGGATACCTTCATAGCCCATGTTATATTCGAAGACCTCCTACGCGTATGAAAAAAATGTGCCTTCATCATCCCTTCATCCCTCCATCTCCAGCCCATATCACCTTCATACTCATCATATCACACTCCTTCACCCATTTCACCCCATTCATCTCCATTTTATACTAAGATTGGATCACCCAACGGGGATTGAGGTCGATGAGCCTAAGGGGTTGTTATGGTTGAGGTTGAGCCATTTCCAAAAACCTACCGGAAGAGTTCATAGGCATGTTTTCTCCACATGGGAGTGGAAGGGGCCATGCCTTCTACATCAACAAAGTAGGTGGACAAAGGAAATAAAAGTTCATTGATCCATTCATGATGAGGAGAACACTCATGAAAAGAGTAGGAATTTCGACTTGTTGACCTAGATGAGGATGAAAGTGACAAAATCACTAATTCAACCATCGAAAAGGAAAGAATGCCAATATTAGTGAGCTCCAAAATAATCTTGACGGGGCCAAATATTTCATATACTTACTTGAGCAAGAGAATGAGCAATTAAACACCAAGCAGTTCATTGATGAGGTCAAGTATGTCAGCGATCAAGGGAGGCGAGAAAATACTAAATCCATGCTAGATGAAACACTTGAAAAGTATGGCTTGATTGATGAAAAAAAAAGGAAAAAGTATCGAAGAAACCTAGAACTAGAGGGTTGAAAAGAGCTCTAGCTACAGAAATACAAAGGGCGGAAGCTCTTGATCAATAAACCCTAAATGAGTAGCTTTGTATAGTGATCGGTGAAAACGGGGAGCCATGGCTTGATAGAGCGATCAACCACTTGGAGAAGTTGTTAGAAAGAGCTAATAAAGACAATGACATATTGAGGAGGAAAGTCAAACACCATGCCACAAAGGAGAAAATTGCAATGGCGAAACTCGAGGTAACCGATGAGAAAATTGAATACGTAACCCATCAAAAGGAGAAGGAGAGGGTAGCCATACTTGCTGAGGCTTTACTCAGCCTAGCCACCTCATCAACATTCTCTCCACCAGTTGTTAGTAATTTGAAACATTTTAGCAAATTTTGAGTTTGACTGTGTTTTTACGAACGAAATATCGAGAAAATTTGTCATATCTTAACACCTAAGTACTACAAAAATGATAGGGAAATTTTTGGGAAAAATTTCACCACCAGTGGATTCATAATGACAAATACGGTCGGTAAAATCATTTTTCCATCCTTCATTTGCATATTCGGGAGGCCAAAAGGGAAAAAAAACCACTAAAAACTCATGTTTACGCATATTTTTGCCTAGGTGCGCACACATAGTAGTCTTAGGAGTTTTCAATTTTTGAAGGGTCAAATCAGCATCATTTTTAAAAATGGAGGCATATTCAGAAAGAGGACTTGAAAATATTTCCAAAAAGCCATCTTAGGCTTTGATTTGGACACACGTAGGTCGATCGAAAGTTTCTTTGAACATCGAGGTGCACGGCCCAGGCGTTATGCATTTTCAGCATGAAATTTTGATTTTATCTCAAAAAAATCATCTTTCTATTAATGTAATTCATGCATGGTAAATGTAATTATTTCAAGGATAAGTTACCTAGGGGTAAATTCATTAAGGTAAATTTATCCTTTATTTAAAATGAATCAGTTTGAATGTAATGAGGTGAGTCACTTGGACCATCCTACACTTCGGCTTTCGGTTCAAAAATTAATGGATCTCTTCCTCACCTCATGGATTCAAACCATGAGGATGAGTTAAGCTTTTTTATTTATATTTAGACCCTTTATTCACACTAAGCAAGGGTTGGAATCAATTTGGATGTTAGCTTATTGATCAAAAGAACTTTTGTACTTAGTTTGACTAGTTAATAAAGAAGAGTCGCGGTATTTATTTTTTGGGATACATGTGGTATGATGTTTATCATTGTTCTTCCTTGATTTCATATGTTATAATGTGTTGTCTTCAAGTTCATGACATTTATATTGTATTATTTATTTCAAGTTGATAGGCAAAACACATGCTTTCTCATGCTGTTTAGGGAAAGATATCATAATTTGTCCATTTTCCTCTATTTAGGAAGAATGCATCTCTCATGCTCTTCCTAGCTCCTCATCAGTCCTTAAAAAAATTCATCACAATCATCTTAAAGTGTTAATATTTATTCCTACCTTTCCCCATTAGATCTCTGCAACCCTATCTCATTTTCCCTAACCTAATTCCCTTGACCATACTTTCATCCAGTGACCCAACTTGATCAAAATCAAAACAACCTCTATACTGCGTACCTAGCCTAAAAACACTAAGTCATCCATTCCTATTGGTTGTGACCTTGTGGAGAGATCCCTCTCCGACTTGGTAGGGATAGCTACGAGTTAAAATTTTGGTTTGTGGTTACCTACCGGTAGGAATCCTTCTTCGGCCTTGGAGATACGACGGAGTGATAACAAAACTATTTTGTTCTTGGATGTCATACATCTAGACATCTAGAATCCAAAATATTTATACTAAATTCATTCAAGTAGTCGGATCCAAATGATTTGGATCTAAGTATATGGAATTCTATTACAATGTAGTATAAATGTTCATTTGGATCAATATTTATAGTATATGAATATTTGGTATTTTCATAGGATGTAATAAAACAATTATCTCATGTCTAGATATACCGGCTATAAGAAACTATTATTCCAAGAATGTTCAACGATGTGTAGATCAATTCGATCAAAAATTAAGTAAAATGGATGGTATGGGAAATTTCTTAGAAATATATTATATTAAATCAAGAGTGTACTTAGAAAAATTGTAAAAATTTAGAAATAGGAACACACCATAAAGCAAAAGAATGTAATGCAAAATGTTATTATACTCTTTTAAAGGAAAAAAATAAATAATAATTCACTAATCAAAGAAAAAGATAAAAATTATAGGACCCAATATTTTATGAAGGTACCATAAAAAAATGGGTGTTGTGTCGAATCCACAACAATTAGTTCAAATTACACAACCATTCTGAAAACTCTTTTCTTAAAGGCATGTAATAAAACCTCTTATGTGATGCCTTTAGGAGACCACATATAGTTTTCTAGTATAGTATGCAACTTGAATCCAAGGTGCACGAACTTGAAAATTATATAGACATCCCAAAACTATAAAATAAGGTTCTAATAAGTGTTAATTATAATGTTGTATATCTTACTCAAGAAAATGAGATTAATGCTACAAAATAGGACCCAAAAATGGAAAATCCTAATTTATTTGCTCATGCAAGTTAGTTAATGTCTTAACCACTATATTTTAAAAGGATTCAATATTATAAATATGTTTATGATACTTGCAAGGTAATTCATAATTGAATTACATGGGAGAGTACTTCTAAACTATCTCAAATGGTTTTCTGGAAGCTCCTAGGACTTATGTAGATTTGTATACTTATTTTGAGAAAATTCTTAAAGGTGTATCACTTTTCCAATTGATTATTATTTTTCAACATGGGTGGTTGTGATCTATTTTGATTACTCTCTTATTTCTACTATAGTAATTATGTTCACAATATTTGGTAGAATTATTTCAATTTATTTATTTTTAAACCACCTTGGTTTCCATATTTTTAATATTTCTTTCTTTTTCTTGAACCTATCATAGATTTAATAAATTACTCCATTGTTGAAACCTAGAACCTACCAAGCTTGAGATCATGGTTGTATCATTCTTTAAAATCTAAAATTTCTCCTCAAATTAATTCAATTTCTACTTTAATTATTTATGCTATTGGGTATGAACTTTCTAAAGTATTCGTATAATCCCTTATTCCTCATGAATAGTGCAATAATATTTATTTATTTTGGTGTTTTTTCCTATGTAGTGGAAGGGAAAGTAATTTCTAAAGGCCTAGTAGAACTTCAATGATTCATCTAGTTTCACCAAACGATGACTCTTTTTATACTACCTTCTTTTGATGTATTTGTGTCAATCTCATATATGCATTACTAAGGCTTGGTGTTGATCATCCGACTCCTTCCTCATCATACCATTGTACCTATGAGGATATATTGAATCGATAGTGAAGAGGTAGAACTTAGCCTTAGTGACTTGTTTATATCCCTTTCTAAGGCTAAGTTCATGCATTGCAAGGGATATGTAGTTAAGGTCTATTATTTCTTTTGTGAGCCTATCCCATGGCACAATTTATATGCTACACCTTTTTTAAAAAACTGTAGTAAGTCTATTATAACTATCATGGTGATGATGGTTGTTGAAATGCGGCAAGATGATGGAGCTTAGTGAAATGAAGTCGCCTTCACTAAGTGGGCCGCCAGGCAAATTTTGGCGCAAAGTCTATTTTTTAGACTATGTCTATTTTTAGACATACGAAGCATAATTTGGGAATTCTACTTGGAGATTCTTGAAGTATGCGACATGTCGGTAAAAATAGATGAGACCCTAATTTTAGGACCCAGGCTATTTTAGGCGGTCTCCTAAAAATATGGAAGTCAAATATTATTTACCCTTAATAATATTTTGACTATAAACAACGAGTTTACTCTCTTGGCGCACTTGAGTTTGAGTCATGGAGGTGGCTCATGCAAGCGACACAAGGAATCACGTGGTTCTAGGGTTTGATGGCATCTTGCATGGTTGGCTTCGGTTAGACTTCGATGGCGAAGTTTTGGAGGAGTTAACGGGACGGATAGTGGAGTTGTGTTGTTTGTTTTAGTTGAACTAGTTGGGATTAGTTAACTAGCTAATCAACTAGATATAAGTGGAGTGAATTAAATAATATTTAATTCACTAAATATTAACTCATTAGTCAACTCAAGAACACTTCGAGTTCACTACGGTGCATGATCGATTCGGTGGAGACCGGTGGAAGAGGTAGATGAAAGGGTGAAGTAAAGCTATCGGTTGGTAGATTGGTTTTGCATGAGATTTGCATTACACTTGGAGGATTTGTCCATGACAATTGCGCGATGGAGTCAAGCCAAGGGGATTCGAACCTTGGATCTCTTCATATACGAGGCCATGATTGCGCAATAGAGGCAAGGCAGTCGGCGGTGAGTTTTGAACCGAGACTTGTTCAAAACTAAGTTAGATTGTGTGTGACTTTATGAGAAAGTGCGAGTACTTGTGAGGAGTATTGTACTTTGTTGGTTACATGATTTCTCCATTATAATATACACAATAGGCTAACGGGGTTTTGACTATAGGCTTTCCCCATACATGCGAGGTTAATGTGTGATTGATTTGATGTGAGATTGCTTACATTGTTCCGCATGTGACAATTAATTGTAGAAGAGAAGGTTATGTGTTATGTATGCGATTCGAAATTGATATATGACCGGGTTAATCTTCGGTGAATAAGTGATTTATTCATGTTAATTTCTACATGGTATCGGAGCGAGATTAATTGTCGAGATCTATTACGGTGATTGCAAACTTATTTCCTCGGACGAGTACGCATACGGGCCGGAAGCCTCCGGATTCATCTTTCTTCGGAAAGTGAAAGGTACGAGTAAAAGCCCCTTGCGGTCAATCTACGATTTGGAAATAATTTGTTTTCAAGTGTAGATCGGAAACGATAGAGCTTGGAGTTTGGAGTCGAATTTTGCGAAGGTTGGTTTTCTTGGTGCCGGTGTTGAAGATGTCTTCTTTCAACGGTTTGCGACTCGAATATGCTCTTGAAGGCGGTTCGAATTATGTTGCATGGAAGGATCGCATGGAAGCGGTGTTAGAAGATAATGGTACGAAGGAGTTCGTGGATGCGGATGTCCCAAAGCTCAGTGCGGCTTTGGTCGATGCATGGCAAAATAAGATCGCGAAATGTCGAAGGATCTGTTGGAGGCGTCGAGATCATATTGTATCCGACACACTGTGGAAAGGCTACTCCATATTTAATGTGGAAAGCTTTGACGGATCTATTCCGGAAGTAAGAGTGACGAGAGCTGGCGCTCAAGGAATAAGCTCGGGAACATCGAGATGGAGAAGGGCGGCAGTATCGGCAAATATCTCACGAAGTTCACTCAATGCGAGAGATGAGCGGGAAGTGTGGGAGGATTCTTGTCGATGAAGAGGACATGGTCGACTTTTGGCTCTCCTTGGTCTTCGAAGGCTTGGCACTCATATCAAGACGGTGTCAATGGTCGGGAGAAAGGCTGCCGGGATGGGAGCGCCTTTGGGCGGATCTCATGCGGGGAGGAGATAAGAGGAGGACTACTCGAGATGGATCTTCATGAGGAGAGTCGATGAAGAAAATTGCGCTTTGGTGTCCAAAGCTAAGAAAAGGAAGGAGTAAGAAAACCTCTCATTCTGGAGCAAGGGCAAGAAGCCGAGGATATGGCGAAAGTGAAGTGTTTTCCAACGCCATGATCCACGGACATTCGCCTACCAGTGTCCGAAGAAGAAGAAGAACAAGCAAGCGGGAAGATGCGAGGATGGAGGAGCTTTGGCTTCACGGTTGAGCTTGACTTTTCAGCGATTGCATGCTTGGTTTCAAGTGTGATGGGATGGGTGTGGTTCTTGGACAGCGGTGCGTCATTTCATATGACGGGAGATCGAGAGTTGTTCTCGGATACGGAGGACGAGGATTTGGGTATGCACATGCAGATGGCGATGACGGTAGATACGATGCGGCGGTATCGGTGCGCTCCTTTCGAGGAGGGTCTGGTAAACCCTTTGTCTTAAGGATGTCATGCATGTACTTGGATTGAAGAAGAATTTGATTTCGATAGCGATGTTGGAGGATAAGGGTTATGATGTGGTCTTCGAGCGAAGGAAAAGCTTTCTGCGCGGTAAGACCTGCGGGAGCCGAGGAAGATAGGGGTTCGAACTCGGAGACCTTTATCGATTTGCGGAGTAGATGACTGGCAGCAGCTATGGCATGCAAGGTGGAGATGTGGTGGCGGGGATGATGAGGGCGAACTATGGCACGGAGATTGGGCCATCTTCACCATGGAGCTTTGAAGATTGCGGCGATTTCCTCTTGGACTTCCTAAGGGCACCCTTGCGCGGTCGGATCGGTGCAAGGGGTGTGCTAGGGAAGTATGTGAAAGCCACCTTTCACGAGAAGGATAGTCGCGCCACGACGATCCTTGAGAGAGTTCACACGGACGTGTGGTCCTTTCTCGGTTGCTTCGACGACAAAGCACAAGTATTATGTGATATTTGTTGATGATTTCTCTCGAAAGTCTTTGGATCTTCTTCATGCCGAAGAAGAGCGATACATTCGCGAAGTTACGTGAGAGTTTAAAGCAGTGAGAAGGAGTCGGGGAAGAAGGTGATTGCTCTAGGGGTGATAACGGTGGTGGTCATCTCGGCTGAATTGAAATTCTGCGGCGCGAAGGGATTCGGGCTCATCGCACCCCATAACCCACGACGAACGGGGTGGGTGAGCGGAAGAACGAACGATCGTGGGTGCTGCACGGGGGGCGATGTTGCATGATCGGGCCTACCCCTTCACTTGTGGGCGTTTGAGGCATGCAATACGGCGGTGTATGTGTAGAACCGTTGTCCTCACGGGTTCTTGCGCATGAGTACACCGGAAGGAGGCTGATACATGAGGCACGATATTTCCCGTTGCGGATTTTCGGATCTCCTTTGTCTACATGCATGTGACGAAGGATGCAAGAAGGAAGGCTGGATCAGCTATTTGAAGTTATATTTGTGGGGTACAGAAGTACACCTCACTGTAACTATCGAGTGTATGCCAGACGATGTGAGAAGCTGTTTGCGAGCGGGATATAAAATTTCGGGAGAAAGCCATGCGATGTTTGCTTGAGAGGGAGCTACACTTGCATGTGAATTGAAGAGCTGTTAGTTCCTAAGGAGGAGCTTCGGATGTGGATCGGCCACGAGAGGAGGTTCGAGGAGGTGGAAGAAACCACCCGGGCGGCGCCGACACGCCCGGAGGGCGCATGCACTACAGAAGGCGAAAGCGGCGCTCGGGATGCGAGAGAAGGTTGTAGGACCACCTACGGCCCACGAGGCGCGACCGAGAGACGATCCTTCGGATCGGTACACTGGATACATGGCTCTTATGAGTCAGTGTGTTGTGTGAGCCATCCTCTTTTGAGGAAGGTTTGTGGAGGAACCCGCATGGGTTGATGTCATGATCGAAGAATATGATTCGATCATCGAGACGATGCATGGGGAGATTGTCCCAAGACGGTTGGGAAATTAGTTGTAGGTTCGCGATGGATCTACAAGGTGAAGCGAGGGCGAACGACGGGAGTGTGGAGAAGTACAAGGCGAGATTTGTCGCCGATTCTTCTCACGGATCGGGGATTGACTATGAGGAGACTTTTTGTCGCGAGGTACTCTTCCATACGGACGATCCTTGCTCTCTCGCGCGGATGGGGTGGCACATTCATCGGATGGATGTGAAAGGCTTGCGTTCCTCAATGGAGTTATTGAGGAAGAGGTGTACATAGAGCAGCTTTGAAGGTTTTGAGATCTTCGACGGTGAGTCGCATGTGTGCCGACTCAAGAGAGAGCCTTGTATGGGCTGAAGCAAGCACCTCGTGCTTGGTACACTCGGATAGACGACTACTTCACGGGCTTGGATTCTCCAAGAGTGAGGCGGATCCAAACTGTACCGAGATTGTGGTGGAGGGAAAGTTTGTTGATCATCGTACTATATGTAGATAATCTGATTTTGGTGGCGACGAGCGAGTTGATACTTTCATGCAAGGAGGATCTTGCACGAGAGTTTGAGATGAAGGACACGGGCATCCTTCATTATTTCACGGGATTGGAGATTTGGCGGCGCGGTGGGCTTGTTTGTTTCTCGGGCAGTGTGCGGGAGATTCGGAGAGGTTCAACATGCAAGGCTGCAAGCACAGTGATACCCTCTTCACGGAGGTTGGAGGAAGGGAGATGCTACTTCGGAGGAGGTAGTGGATGCCAGGGTTGTCTATCGGCAGGTTGGTGGGGTCGTTGATGTATCTGGTCAATACTCGACCCGATATATGCTATGCGATTAACCGACTTTCACAAGCTATGGTTAAGCCTACCAAGCTCTTTTGGAAGGCGGGCAAGCATGTATTGCGCCATAACGGAAGCACATCGGGATGTGGTCTATGGTACGGACGGGAGGATGGAGTGAAGCTTTTGGTTTCAGGGGGGGGGGGGGGTGGGCGAGACGCGGACGAGCACTTCGGAGGAGTTTTCAGCATTGGGTCAACGGCGGTTTCTGGTACGGCGGGGAAGCGGTCAAGTGGCACTCGGTTCAGCGAGAGGCGAAAATTACGCAAGCGTAGCTTGGAGGCTGCATGTGAGATATTTGGATGAGGAAGATCCTCGCGGGTTTGTTCGGAGTTGCATTTGGAGCCTACGGTGATCTCTTGTGATAACGGTACATCAAGCTCTCGGCTAATCCGGTATTTCATGATAGGTCCAAACATATCGACATCGGGTACCATCACATCGGATATTGTGTTCGGCGGAGGATCATGATGCTTTCATATGTTCCCACGGAGGATCGGGATGCGACATCTGATGAAGGCGCTCACCGAGGGCAAGTTCGAATTCACGAGAGGGGTAGGATAGGGATTGCGGATAATCCATGGCGAGAGGGAGTGTTGAGAATGCGGCAAGATGATGGAGCTTAGTGAAATGAAGTCGCCTTCACTAAGTGGGCCCGCGAGGCCAAATTTTGGCGCAAAGTCTATTTTTAGACTATGTCTATTTTTAGACATACGAAGCATAATTTGGGAATTCTACTTGGAGATTCTTGAAGTATGCGACATGTCGGTAAAAATAGATGAGACCTAATTTTTAGGACCCGGCTATTTTTAGACCGATCTCCTAAAAATATGGAAGTCAAATATTATTTACCCTTAATAATATTTTGACTATAAGAAACAACGATTTACTCTCTTGGCGCACTTGAAGTTTGAGTCATGGAGGTGGCTCATGCAAGCTGACACAAGGAATCACGTGGTTCCTAGGGTTTGATGGCATCTTGCATGGTTGGCTTCGGTTAGACTTCGGTGGCGAGAAGTTTTGGAGGAGTTAACGGGACGGATAGTGGAGTTGTGTTGTTTGTTTTAGTTGAACTAGTTGGGATTAGTTAACTAGCTAATCAACTAGATATAAAGTAGATGAATTAAATAATATTTAATTCACTAAATATTAACTCATTAGTCAACTCAAGAACACTTAGGTTCACTACGATGCATGATCGAGTTGATGGAGACCGGTGGAAGAGGTAGATGAAAGAGGTGAGTAAAGCTATCGGTTGGTAGATTGGTTTTGCATGAGATTTGCATTACACTTGGAGGATTTGTCCATGACAATTGCGCAGTCAAGACAAGGGGATTCGAACCTTGGATCTCTTCATATACGAGCCATGATTGCGCAATAGAGGCAAGGCGGTCAGCAGTGAGTTTTGAACCCGAGACTTGTTGCTTGAGTTAAAATTGTGTGTGACTTTATGAGAAAGTACTGAGTACTTGTGAGGAGTATTGTACTTGTTTGGTTACATGATTTCTCCATTATAATATACACAATAAATCTGCCGGGGTTTTCAGCTATAGGCTTTCCCTATCTTGAGTTAATGTGTGATTGATTTGATGTGAGATTGCTTCTATTATTTCCGCCTGTGACAATTAATTGTAGAAGAAGGTTATGTGTTATGCATGTGATTAAAGTGTTATGATCAGGGTTAATCTTCATTGAATAGTGATTTATTGACTAATTTCTGAGACTTGAGATATGTCCAAGATGATGCCAACTTACATATTCCCGATTATTCCAAGCCCATTGATTGTTGATCACGGGAGTGGATCTCTTGAGCAGATCTCAGCAAGCCACGATGAAGACGATTGTAGACTCAATGTCTCATGGCAAAGTTTTTAACGAGTCACACTACCTAAAGTTGAATTCAAACAATCTTCTGGTATGAACCGGTCATATGGAAGATCAGTCATCAGATCGATCAATCAGCGAGATTGAAGATACATTATGAATGGATCAACCCTTGGGAATGGTCATCCATAGTTAAAAGATTGCTTCAGTTCTACAATCGAATCCAATCACACATAGTGCAGCCAACAGTGAAAAGATGATGGTACTCTCATGCAGTTGAATGGGGGAGTACAACAGTCTCAAACTCCTACACCTGAAGGGGGGGAGTTGAGGAATACTTTCCAAGAGAAGTGTCTCTCCTTTCAGTTGACAAAGGGGGGGAAATGTCAATGAGATTGACAGTGGTTGTCAGACTGAAAGTCTCGACAAAGCCAGCAAAAGCAGCCAATGGGCATCTTCAACAGCCAGTGGGCATCAACAAATTTTCCAGTGGGCATCAACAAATTTTCTAGTGGGCAGTCGACAGCACAAAAGCAGTGAATATTTTTCAGCATAACAAAAGCAATAGTGAGTTGTTTTTGACATCATCATCCAGTGGGCTTTGAACAAAATTTGATGCTGATTTCATGCAAAGGATAGATGGATCCTTTTGCAACTTGGCACTTGATGGCGTTGTCAAGCAACATTCAGAGATGAATCAGACATACAGCTGATTCATGTTCTCTTGAGATTGAAGATTTTTTCAGCATCAACTTGAGAACTTGGAAGATGGTTCCTCGTTCTTCTTTTGGATTTATCCTTGAAGGGGGGAATGTTAGCCTATTTCATAAAGGCAATTATAAATCCAAAAATACATAAATTTAATAATGTAAAGTTAGGATAAATATATTTATTAAATTAGAATATTTAATAAATATTAGAGATACTTAGAAATAGTATTTTGTTAGTAAAAATAGGACTCTATAATTGAGTCGTTTCCTAGGCTCTAAAATAGGAATAAAGTTAGTGGGATGGTTAGAAGGTCATTTATTGTAAATGGACACTTGTTGATTTTCCAAGTGATCCATAACTAGATTAAGTTAGAACATAGAGCTTATAAATAGGATTGTTTCCTAATTTCATTGTGTAATGTGAGTGTAATGTGAGAGTGAGAGTTTACGTTTGTAAACTCCTGCAATTTGTTATGTAATATTTTTTCATGATCAATAAAAGTATGTATGCAGAGACATACGCACCTACATCTTCTCTCTGAATGATTGACATATTAAATACAATTTTTTTTATTAAATGAGACATGCATTTATTAATATACATATATAAATTTTTTTGGAAAAAAAAAATAGACCAATCGGTGCGCCACAAAAAACAGTCATGCACCGGTTCCAGTGCGTTGTTTGTTTGTCGCGCACCGGGGGCGGTGCCCTAGATGACATTCAATGCACCATATGCTGTGAACCTGAAATTTTTTAAAGCACCGTTGACTATGTATGGTGTCAGAAGAGCGGTGCGCTGACTAAAATATACGCCTTGGCATGTACTCGTATGTTAGCTTTTGGCTCACGACTAATTACATAATGTGGTGTGATTCTTTACGAACGCACCATTGACCCTATGAATGCAGGTACGATTGCATTGACCAAACAGAGGCACTCTTTCCATCAACTTCTGCACATGTCTGTTCCCACATGAGACTGATACGATCGCTTAAAATGACTAGCATCACACTTTTTTTTTGGTGCAAAATAACGCGATGCGTAGCCTGTCTCGCCCGGAAATGGTGCGGATCTTGGATTGCCTTGCCCAGGTTGTGTAGTGCGACACAGCAAATTATGGCGGCATCGCTTACCGGTCACGGCGAACGGCTCGAGCGCACCATGTGACAAAAAAAAAAAAAAATTAAATTAAATTTAAAAATTTAAAAAAAAAAAAAACTTTTAAATGGTTAATTTTAAGGTTATTTGAAATTCTAATTTGCTAAAAATCTTAATTATGGAAAAAAAAGAAAAATACCTGTACATTTCGCCGTCGAGGAGGCATATTTGTTGTAGAATTTGCAAAAGAAAATTTGCCCACCGTTTTGCAAAATGCAAGTTGGAGATTGGTGGGCAATGCATTGCAACATTGCGTGCAATGGGTGTAATGGGAGCACCGATGTCAGGGTAGGTCAGACAAGGATAAATTTCATCGGTGCTTGAGAGCTCTGGAGCACTAAGAAAAGTGAAAAATGCAGTTCTTTGGCCATACTTTTTTTTTTATTTAACCCTATTCTGGTGCGAGGGATTTTATAGGTGCACCGGTGCTGTGTCTTAATGCACGCACGACTTTTTGTTTTGACGTGGTGTTTTATGATGCCGTTATTGTGGAAGATTTGTAAAGCACAGTTCTCTACGGTAATACAACATCGGGCGAGTGTGTACGAGGCGCACGGTGTCCGGTTTCCGGTGTGCGATGTTTTATGCGCCTTTGGTGCTTTCTCTGTTGGCCCTTATAGGTGAAGTTTTGGATGATAGCGCATCGAAATGAAACATGGAAAATGTTGAAAATGAAACAAGATGATGGAGCTTAGTGAAATGAAGTCGCCTTCACTAAGTGGGCCCGCAGGCTATTTTTGGCGCAAAGTCTATTTTTAGACTATGTCTATTTTTAGACATATGGATCATGGTCTATGAGTTGCGGGATGATATTTATGGATGATTGGTCGAGTTGGTAAAAATAGATGGACCTCTATTTTTAGACATTGGGCGGTTTCTATTTTTAGACTGTCGAGCTAAAAATAGAACAGTCAAATATTATTAGCTTTTAATAATATTTGGACTATAAACATTATCTTATTCTCTTGGCGCACTTCAGTTTGAGCTACGGATGTGGCCCATGCAGCTGACAAAGGAATTACGCTATTCCTAGGGGTTTGGTTGAGCTATTTCATGGTTGACTTCAGTTAGACTCATGTGGCAGAGTTTTGGTGGAGTTGATTGAGGAGTTGATGGAGCTGTGTTCGGTTTAACTTAGTTGAACTAGTTGTATTTAGTTTAACTGGCTAATACACTAGAGATGAGTGGTGTGAATTAATTATTAATTAATTCACTAATTATTAACTCATTATTCAACTAAAGAACACATCAGTTAACACCAGTGCATGGACAGTTCAGTTGAGACCAGTGGAAGAGATAGGTGAAAGAGTCGGTTTGCTATCAGTTGTGACATTAGTTGTGCATGAGATTTGCACAAGCATTGGAGGAGATTGCCAATGAGAATTGTGTAGTTGGAGCTAGTGGGATTCGAACTTGGATCTCATCCATAATCCTTTTGGATTGCGCAGTAGAGGCAGGCAAACAATGGAGGAGTTTTGAACCCATGACTTGTTCAAAACTGAGCTAGTTTGTGTGTAACCTTTTGGAGATAGTACTGAGTACTTGTGAGGAGTATTGTGCTATGTATTGTTACATGTTCTCTATCATTATAATATACAGATAGTTGGGGGTTTTCAGCTATTTTCTTTCCCCATTACATCCTGTGTTGATATGTGTGCTTGTTTATGTTTTAATGAGCGCATGCTACTGCTTTCTATTTCCGCATATTGATGATCAATTGTAGAAGAGGTTATGTATTATGCATGAAGCTTAAATAGTGTGTAATCAGGATAATCTCGGTGAATAATTCAGCAAATTATTCAAATTTCTACATGGTATCAGAGCGAGAATTGATCATCGGATCTATTACAGTGATTACAATTTATTTCGGTAGACAGAGTCTGTAAGCGGGACAGGTAGCCTATGGATCCATCCTTTCCTTGTGAAGGGTGATATATCCAGTAAAGGCCCCTACAGTCGATCTTTGTGCTATAAATTCTTTGTTCTCACAGATCCAGAAGCGGTTGAGTTTTGAGCTTGGAATTCGAATTTTGCAGCAGTTTGTTTTCTTGGTGCCGGAGTTGAAATGTCTTTCAACGGATTGCGACTGGAATATGCCCTTGAGGGTAGTTCGAATTATGTTGCATGGAAGGATAGAATGGAGGTGGTATTAGATGATAACGGGCTGAAGGAGTTCATAGATGTTGAGATCCCAAAGCCTACTGATGCTGCTCAAGTTTAGGCTTGGCAAAAGAAGATGGCGAAATGTCGAAGGATTCTGTTGGAGGGCGTGAAGGATCACATTGTATCCAGCCTGCATGGAAAAGCTTCTCCATACTTGATGTGGAAAGCATTGACAGATCTATTCCATAGCAAGAGTGACCAGAGGAAGTTGGCGCTCAAGGATAAACTCAGAAACATTAAGATGGAGAAAGGCGACAGTATCGCCAAGTACCTCACGAAGTTCACTCAATGCAGAGATGAGCTGGGAAGTGTGGGGGTGATTGTCGATGATGAGGACTTGGTGGACCTGGCTCTCCTTGGTCTTCCGAAGAGTTGGCATTCCTATCAGGACTCTGTCAATGGTCGGGAGAAGTTGCCGGGATGGGAGCGACTTTGGTCGGATCTCATGCAAGAGGAGATAAGGCGGACTACTAGGGACAGATCTTCATCAAAGGCATCTGATGAAGAAAATTGCGCTTTGGCTGCCAAAGAAAAGAAGGGGAAGAGCAAGAAAGCTTCTCAGTCTGGTGCGAAAGGCAAGAAGCAAGACATGTCTAAGGTGAAGTGCTTTCACTGTCACCAACACGGACATTATGCCACAAATTGTCCGCAGAAGAAGAAAAATAAGCATGCTGCTGGATCTGCAGTGGGAGAGGCTTTAGCCTCACAGTTTGAGCTGGATTTTTCACTGATCACATGCTTGGTCTCAAGTGTGATGGGATCAGTATGGTTCTTGGACAGTGGTGCGTCTTTTCACATGACCGGAGATCGGGATTTGTTTTCAGATCTGGAGGAGAAAGATCTTGGAGTGCACATCGAGATGGGCGATGATGGTAGATACAGTGCGACCAGTATCGGTACCATTTCCTTTGAGAGGGAGTCTAGTAAACCCTTCGTATTGAAGGAAGTGATGCATGTTCCAGGATTGAAGAAGAATCTAATCTCTGTGGCGATGTTAGAAGACAAGGGATATGATGTTGTCTTTAGCGAGGGAAAGGCTTTCCTGCGCAGTAAGGCAACTGGTGAGACCCGGAGGATAGGGGTTCGAGTTAAGAACCTTTATCAATTGCAGGTAGATGGCTGTGCAGCAATGGCAGGCAAGGCAGAAGGAGTGGTGAGCCGGGATGATGGTGAGTTGTGGCACCGGAGATTGGGCCACCTTCACCATGGAGCTTTGAAGATACTGCAGCAGATTTCTACTGGGCTTCCTAAAGGCACTCTTGCACAGTCAGATCAGTGTAAGGGGTGTACCTTGGGAAAATTTGTGAAAGCCACCTTTCACGAGAAGGATAGTCGTGCCACGACGATCCTTGAGAGAATTCACACAGACGTGTGTGGACCTTTCTCAGTAGCTTCGACAGCAAAGCACAAGTACTATGTGATCTTTGTTGATGATTTCTCTCGGAAGTGTTGGATCTTCTTCATGCAGAAGAAGAGCGAGACATTTTCAAAGTTCTGTGAATTCAAGGTGCTGGTTGAGAAGGAATCGGGGAAGCATGTGAAGGCTCTTAGGAGCGACAATGGTGGTGAATTCATCTCTACTAAATTCAAGGACTTTTGCAGCGCAGAAGGGATTCGGAGAGAGCTCATCGCACCCCATAACCCACAGCAGAATGGGGTGAGCGGAAGAACCAACGATCGTGGGTGTTTGCAGGGCGATGTTGCATGTCCGGGGGCCTACCCTTCACTTGTGGGCGGAGGCATGCAATGCTATGAGTATATGTGCGAAGCATTGTCCTCACAAGATACTTGGCATGAGTACACGGAGGAGCGTTTTACGTAAGAGGCTTTGATATTTCCCATTTGAGGATTTTTGGTTCACCTGTCTACATTCATGTGACGAAGGATGCCAGGAAGAAGCTGGAGCCGACTGCAGAGGTTGGGATATTTGTGGTGTACACTGATACGCCCCACAACTATCGTGTGTATTTTCCAGACAGTCGCAAGACTGTTGTGCGACGGGATATCAAATTTCAGGAGGAGAAAGCCATGAAGTGTTCGCTTGAGAGGGAGCCACACTTGCATGCAGATGAGGAGCTATTAGTTCCTAAGGATGAGCCTCAGGATGTGGATCGGCCACAAGAGGAGGTTCATGGAGTGGAAGAGACCACTCATGCAGCGCCAACCATCAGAGGGCGGAAGCGCACTACAGAAGCTGAGCGACTGGCTCAAGATGCAGAGAAAGGTTGTGAGACCCTCTCTGACATAAGCGCAGTGAACGGTCACGGGACCCAGTACTGGTGCTGGCTCTTATGAGAAAATGTGGCCGTGTGAGCCATCCTCTTTCGAGGCGCTGGAGGACCCCGCATGGGTAGATGCCATGGTTGAAGAGTATGATTCGATTGTTAGAAACAGTGCATGGGAGATTGTCCCAAGACCAGAGGGGAAATCACTGGTAGGTTCGAGATGGATCTACAAAGTGAAGCAAGTAGCTGACGGGAGTGTGGAGGAGTACAAGGCAAGATTTGTTGCATCCTCTACTCACGAGATCGAGGAGATCAATTATGAGAACCTTTACCTTTGTGAGAGGTACTCTTCCATACGGACGATCCTAGCTCTCTCAGAAAGCCTGAGATCTTCTCTGGGTGGCACATTCATCAGATGGATGTGAAGACTACGTTCCTCAACGGAGTGATTGAGGAGGAGGTGTGTCGCTTTGAAGGTTTGAGATCACCGGTGGTAGACCATGTGTGCGGACTCAGAGGAAACCTTTATCTGGGGTTGACGAAGCACCTCGTGCTTGGTACACACGGATAGACAGTTATTTCACGGGACTTGGATTCTCCAAGAGTGAGGCAGATCTAACACATGCCCAGTTGTGGTGGAGGGGATTCTTCGATCATTGTCTTGTATGTAGATGATGCGATTTTGACGGAGGATGGTGATACTTTCATGCAAGGAGGATCTTGCTAGAGAGTTTGAGATGAAGGACTTGGGCCTCCTTCATTATTTCCTGGGATTGGAAATCTGGCAGCGTAGTGGTGGACTATTTGTTTCTTAGGGTAAGTATGCCCGGGAGATTCTGGAGAAGTTCAACATGCATGGCTGCAAGCCTGTTGATACTCCTCTTCCTGGACGTTGGAGGAAGGAGGATGCTACTTCAGCGGAGGTAGTGGATGCCACTGTCTATCGACAGTTGGTGGGGTCGCTTATGTATCTGGTCAATACACGACCCGATATATGCTATGCAGTTAACCGGCTTTCGCAAGCTATGGTTAAGCCTACCAAGCTCTTTTGGAAGGCGGGCAAGCATGTATTGCGCTATATCAGAGGCACATCGGGATATGGATGTGATGCCAGAGACGGGGAGGGGATGAAGTGAGGCTTTGCAGCTACGGATGCGATTGAAGCGAGGGAGCTTGCTGGGCAGAAAAGAGCATACGGAGGGATCTTCGATGTCGGGTCGGCAATGAGTTTCTTGGTATAGCGAGGCAGAGGTCGTGGCACTGGGTTCATGGTGAGTATGGCGTAGTTGCATTTGCATGCGAGGCATCGCATATGGATGTGAGGAAGATCTGGTCGGGTTGTTGGGTCTGCTTAGACCTCTTTGTGATTTAGATAATCAACGGTGCATTAAACTCTTGGCTAATCCAGTATTTCATGATAGATCCAAACACATCAACATCAGGTACCATCATATCAGAGATTGTGTGCAGCAGAGAATCATGTTACTTTCATATATTCCCACGGAGGATCAGGATGTTGACATCTTAATGAAGGCGCTCACCACGAGCAAATTCGAATACCACAGAGGCAGGATAGGGGTTGCGGATAATCCATATCTTTTTGAGAGGGAGTGTTGAAAATGCAACAAGATGATGGAGCTTAGTGAAATGAAGTCGCCTTCACTAAGTGGGCCCGCAGGCTATTTTTGGCGCAAAGTCTATTTTTAGACTATGTCTATTTTTAGACATATGGATCATGGTCTATGAGTTGCAGGATGCTATTTATGGATGATTGGTCGAGTTGGTAAAAATAGATGGACCTCTATTTTTAGACATTGGGCGGTTTCTATTTTTAGACTGTTGAGCTAAAAATAGAACAGTCAAATATTATTAGCTCTTAATAATATTTGGACTATAGACATTATCTTATTCTCTTGGCGCACTTCAGTTTGAGCTACGGATGTGGTCCATGCAGCTGAAAAAGGAATTACGCTATTCCTAGGGGTTTGGTTGAGCTATTGCATGGTTGACTTCAGTTAGACTCATGTGGCAAAGTTTTGGTGGAGTTGATTGAGGAGTTGATGGAGTTGTGTTCGGTTTAACTTAGTTGAACTAGTTGTATTTAGTTTAACTGGCTAATACACTAGATATGAGTGGTGTGAATTAATTATTAATTAATTCACTAATTATTAACTCATTATTCAACTAAAGAACACATCAGTTAACACCAGTGCATGGACAGTTTAGTGGAGACCAGTGGAAGAGATAGGTGAAAGAGCCGGTTTGCTATTAGTTGTGACATTAGTTGTGCATGAGATTTGCACAAGCATTGGAGGAGATTGCCAATGAGAATTGCGCAGTTGGAGCTAGTGGGATTCGAACTTGGATCTCATCCATAATCCTTTTGGATTGCGCAGTAGAGGCAGGAAAACAGTGGAGGAGTTTTGAACCCGTGACTTGTTCAAAACTGAGCTAGTTTGTGTGTAACTTTTGGAGATAGTACTGAGTACTTGTGAGGAGTATTGTGCTATGTATTGTTACATGTTCTCTTCCATTATAATATAAAAAATAGCTAGGGGTTTTCATCTATAAGCTTTCCCCATTACATACTGTGTTGATATGTGTGCTTGATTATGTTTTAATGAGCGCATGCGACTGCTTTCTATTTCCGCATATTGATGATCAATTGTAGAAGAGGTTATGTGTTATGCATGAATTTGAATTAGTGTGTGACCAGGATAATCTCGGTGAATAAATCTTCATTATTCGGCAAACTCTACGAGAAAAACCCCTCAATTCGCCAACCTCCTCTAGTAACCTCTGCTAGAAACGGATGTCTAGGGTATTTTTATAAGGGCTTCCTAAAAAATATCAGCTAGAGGGTCTTTTCCTTGTAGTGAAATAAAGATTTATTTAATTATTCCAAAGTGATCAAGTCAGAGGTAATTAAGAAATAATTATCAAATAGTGAATTAATAATTATTTCTAGAGAAATTTAAATAAATAATGATTTATTCAATTATTCTCATGGGGTTTTTGAATTTTAATGAGAAATAGTTTAGGAAAGGTGGTTTACTAAATTATTTCTTATGGTGTAAGTGAATTTACCATGGTGAAATTAATCCTACATGGTGTATTTTGATTCACCTAGAAAGAGATGGCTAGGTGATCATTTTTTGGGTTATAACAAAAGGCTCAACGGAGGGCTTTCAAGGTGCTAAAAAGGAAAAGTAGTTAAGAACCAATTTTGACAGTACCAAACTTGCAACAACCCTTTGAAGTGGAGACATATGTGAGTGGGTATGGTATGGGAGCAGTATTGATGCAGGGAGGAAGGCTTGTATGCTACCATTATGAAGTATTTCATGGAGCATTGATTTTTATGCCCTAGTGAAATATATGAAGAAGAGTAAGCACTATCTAACGGGAAAGGAGACAAAAATCGACACAGATCAACAGTCGCTACAATACTTGCAAGCCCAAAGTAATCTACAACAAACCAGACATTACAAGTGTATGGGGTTTCTATAGCAGTTTCATTTGGTGATTAAATATTAGAAGGGAAGCACAAACAAGTTGGTTGACATGATTTAAAGGCCACCCACACCAAAGTACACAACTTTGGGAACTCTAATGCACATGGAGCCATTCACCCATAATGCATATAGAGACACATATTCAAAGGATGAATACTTCAAGGATTTGTTTTAGTAGAGATAGATTCATGTGCATAATGTTGACAACATCATTGACTACCATCTCCAGGATGGGTTACTATATAGGTTGGATAAGTTGTATTCCTAAAGGTGAGTGATTACAGTTGATTAGAGAGGTTCAAACCTCCAACATTGCAAAGCACTTTGGTGTAGGGAAGACTGTGGAAAACCTGTATAGGTATGTATATTGGCTCAAGATGTAAGAACAAGTAGCTAGGTTCCTAAGAGGTAGCATGCTTTTTTGTACCAACAATCCTAGAAACAAGAAACAAGGTCTTTATTATCCCTTACATATACCCACTCATCCTTGGGAAAGCATATTCCATGGACTTTGTGGGAGGTTTACCAACGACTAGGAAGGGACATGAATACTTGTTCATAGTAGTTGATAGGTTCAACAAGATGTGTGTTTTGATGCCCTATAAAAATACCATCAGTGGGAAAGAAGCAACAAACGTGTTCTTTGGAAAATTTTGGGTTCACTTTGGGATACCAAGGAGTATCGTTTCAAACATTGATAAAAGAATTCTTACTGCATTTTGGACTATATTGTGGGAGAAGATGGCCATGAATTTGAATACATCTACAACATTCCATCCACAGACATATGGGCACATGGAAGTAGTCAATATGACTTTGGTGCAACTTCTGAGGGGATACAACCAAAAGAATTCAAAGACTTGGGATGAAAACCTGGTATATATACAACGTTCCTACAACAAAGCAATCCATACTTCTATAGGAAAGCCCCCATTTGAAACATGTTTTGGATATTTGTTGCCTTCACCTTTGGACATTGCATATGAGCAATAAGGATGAGTTTGGGAAGATATTACAGGACACACCTTGAGAGATGAAAATTGTATAGAGAAGATCGGGCAGATCCATCTACAAGAAAAAGTAACATTGCATAAGTCACAGGAGAAATACAAGGCTATGCATGATCAACATAAAATAGAGAAATCGTTGAAGGTGGGAGACAAAGTATGGATACAGTTGAATAAGGAGAGGCTGCAAGGGCCTAGTAACAAAATCAGGGATCTGAGGTATAGTCACTTTGAGATATTGGAAAAGGTTGGTGATAATGACTATCGACTCAGTTTACCACCATATATTTACATTTACTCAGTTGTGAATGTACAGAAAACTCTATGAGCCCTCCATGCTAAATTAGGAAGAGGAACAAGTCCTACCTTCCATGGATGATTTGGCACTAGATGCTCAGGCAGAGTTGAAAAAAGATATCGTTTTGCAGAAGAGGTACAAAACTACAATACAAGGTCAGTATGACCTTTGGTAGATTGGGTTGAAAGGACAACTTCCAAGCAAAGCTAAATGGTACACCGAAAAGGAGGTGGAGGAAAATTTTCCTCACATCATTTAGTAGAAGATTTTGGGAAATAAAATCCTCCCAAATCGGGGAGGTGTGATCTATATTGGATCATTATATTTTTTGCCATCCAATTCGATGCATTTAGAATGGAAAAAGTGGAGGAATCAAGTCATGGGACCATTTTTACCAGTGAGAACCAGTTTCGCAAAACATGGTCTGAAACATTGATGAGTCAAAAGTTGAAGTCATCTCTAACTTATCTGTTCCAAGTTGTCAAAAATATGTTATAGGTTTTTTAGGATTTATAGGGTATTACAGAAGATTTATAGAAAACTTCACCAAGATAGCATCTCCACTTTTCAAACTACTTACCAAGGACTATGAATTCAATTGGAATCTTGATTGCCAGTTAGCCTTTGAGACCCTGAATTTTTTTTTTTTGAAGCACCTATTTTGAGGGGACCTAACTAGAAATTACCTTTTCATATTTCAACAGATGCCTTAGATACAACTTTAGGAGCTGTATTGGGACAAAAAGACCTGATTCCTTATGCCATCTACTATACAAGTAAAAATTTGACCCCTTCGGAGTTAAATTATACTGTAACTGAAAAAGAGTTCTTAGCTATTGTTCATGCCATAAATAAATTCAGACACTATATAACAGGCTATGAAACTTTTGTTCACATAGATCACTCTGCAATTAAATATCTAATGAACAAATCAATTACTAATGGCAGAGTCATAAGATGGTTATTGCTTTTACAGGAATTTAACATCACCATTCTAGATAGGCCTGGAAAACAAAATACAGTAGTTGATTTCCTATCTAGACTCCAAAACATCAAAGACAATACTCCAGTTGAAGATCAATTCCCTGATGAATATCTTTTTGCAATTTATACTCAAACTCCTTGGTTTGCTGACATTGCCAATTATCTAGTTTCAGGGAAATTTCCTTCAATTATGAATGCAAGAGATAAAAGAAACATTGTTTATGATAGTGCAAAATATTCATGGGTTTCTAATGAGTTATACAAAACAGGTCCAGACTTTATTATTAGGAGATGTGTTCGAGAAGACGAGATGCCTGAGATCCTCAAGGCATGTCATGATGAACCTTGTGGTGGACACTTTGCTGATAAAAGGACAACTTATAAGATCCTTCATTTAGGATACTATTGGCCATCCCTCTTTAAAGATGCTAAAGAGTATGTCAAAAGGTGTGACAACTGCCAAAGGGTAGGGAAACCTTCTCCTTCAGGTGAGATGTCATTGCAGCCTCAGGTACATATTGAACCTTTTGAGAAATGGGCTTTAGATTTTGTAGGACCTATTAGTCCTCCATCAAGACAAAAGAAATATATATTATTTTGCATTGATTATGTTACCAAATGGGTAGAGGCCAAGCCATTACTTTCTGCTACTGAATTATCTGTAGTTAATTTTCTTTTTGAGGATATTTTTACTCGTTTTGGTGTCCCAAGAGAAATTTTTACAGATCAAGGAGCTCAATTCACATCAAGGCTAGTGGAACAAATGATGGAGAGGTACAAAATCAGACACAGAAAATCTACTCCCTATCATCCACAAGCAAATGGACAAGTGGAATCTACTAATAAGGTCATTGAAGGGATCCTAACAAAGACTGTTCATTTACATAGAAGAGATTGGGCAGACAGGCTTCCTGAAGCCTTGTGGGCCTATAGAACTACATGGAGAAGCACAATAGGTCATACCCCTTATGAACTTGTTTATGGAAAACAAGTCTTGTTTCCCATAGAGTTTCAGATTCAAACTTTTAAAATGGCAGTCCAGCTAGGACTTGATCTAACAGAGGCACAAAAGCACAGATTGGAGCAGATTAATGAATTGGATGAGATCAGACAAGATGCAGTCCAGAAAATAAGTATAGTCCAGCAACAAAGGACTAAATGGCATGATAAGTACATTAAGGAAAAGAAATTTAAAGAAGGTGACTGGGCTCTCTTATTTGATTCAAAGTTCAAATATTTCCAAGGTAAATTCCAAACTCATTGGCTTGGGCCATATGAAATTGTAAAAATCTTTGACAATGGAGCAATAAAAATCAGGACAATAGATGAAGATAAGGTGACTTTTCTTGTAAATGGTCATAGATTGAAACTGTATCATAAGCCACTTTCAAGAGAAGAATTTGTCAAGAGATTCCAAGAGAACAGTGATGTGAATTTAATGAAGAAGAATCCTTCTTCTTCTTCAAATTAATTGTATTTTCTGAAATCAGATGCTAAAAAAAAATTTAAAAATTAAAAAATAAATAAATAAAGTATAAACATGAAAACTAATCATTGATTAGCATGTTTATACAGAAAAGATAAGGTGAAAATCAGAATCCTTCTGACACTTTAGCTTTTCAAAATTGTCCTTTTCCTGCAAACAACTATCATAAAATCATAAGTGCAGGCTCATTTTACATATCACATTCCACTTATGATCCATTTCATTCCATCATATCTCACTTCATCCATATTTCATTCACTCCATTCATCCATACTTCATTCACTCCATTTCATGATTCATCTCACTTCATTTCAGATTTTCAAAATTGATCTTTTTCTGCAATTGAGTATTACAAATCATAAGTTGCAGGCCACTTTTAATATTTCATTCCACTCCACATTTATGATCCATTTCATTCCATCATATTTCACTTCATTCATGCTTCATTCCACTATATTTCATGATCCATTTTTTTCATACTTCATTCCATCCATATTCAAATCATTTCATTCCATGTCTCAAAGCTTTTACAGGTACATTCTGCAGCCAGACATTCTGCAGCCAGATATTCTTCAGCCAACCATTCAGCAACCACTTGTTCAGCAGCAAATTGATCCGGCACACCTACTTCAACAAGAAAAATCAAAAGGATTATGAAGACTGAAAGATCAATAATTTTCAAAGGAAATACAAAGCATATTAAAACAGCAAAAATCAAAAGAAAGGCTAAGGTAAAATTGTGTGAAATTATTATGATAGCAGATTATGAAAGATATAGTATGGTTAAGTCATATGTATGTTTCATAAAGTTATTTTGATTATTCGTATTGATCAAGCCTATCATAAAATCCTTGAACAAATCCATTCCATTCCACTCCATATCAAATCATCATTTATTAAAAGTTAACGGTCAGTACTTGAAGTGACCTATTAGGTCACGTCACTAACCCGAAATATTCATTGATGATTTTGAAATCCTCATGATATTTCTCCGCGGTCTTTTACTCCACGAAAACTCTCAAACTCAATCATTCGTATGATTTACCTTGACCATATTTCACTCTTCCCATATCCACTTCATGTCATTTTTCCGTAGCCAATTCCGATCTGCAGAAACAGAGAAGTTATCTTTAGGGTGAAACAACCCTCTACAGCCATTTTTACCTCAGATAGGAGATCAGTAACAGAGCAATAAATTGAAGTTGAGGAAAAGAAGCCATGGGACTTATTTTAAGGTCCGAGCCAGTCGGAACCAAATATCTAGAATGTTACCCACGGATTAAAGAGATGTTACAGCAGGTTGGATGGCTAAAGTTTTTGGAGAAGTTCAATGGATTTCACAAGGAGGTCACCAAGTCATTTGCCCGGTCATTCAACGGGTCATTCCTGAGTACCAGTACGAAGAAAATCCTGATAGAGGAACTCCGGAGGTAGACCCAGCCCAACAACAGATCTATAATTATGTTGAATCATTAGAAAAAAGAGCCCAAGAAAACAGAGAAAGAACTCCTAGCCCATAAGAATCTTCAATTGAAGTGCTGAAAAGAGACAAATATGAATTGGAAGTACTCAATAGGCATATAAAAAATGAAAATGAAATTTTAAGGGAACAAGTCAAACTGAAAAGTGACATGAACACAACTCTATCTCTCCAAATGGAAAAATTGTATAAGGCTAGTGAGAAGCTGAAGAAGAAAAACAAGAAATTGAACAGGGCACTTATAAATCTGAGGTTCAAATTGGTCATAAGGAAGCCTAGGATGCCATTGAACACCAAGCAAAGCAGAAAAAGGAAGCTAGATGTCCTGGCTGAAGTTTCAGAATACATGGATTGATTGCATGAGGACATGCAAAAGTTTTGCAGTGGGGGTATGTTGAGCCCTAAAAATGTCTTTTCTTTTCACCAAACTCCACTTCATTCCATTTATCCTTTATCATTTATAGGCCTAAAAGATCAATAAGAATGATTAAAATCACTTTAAGAATACATGCAATGACTGACTTATTATACTTTTGTGGTTTTGTTGTCTTAGTGATTTCTAAGCAGACTTAGCTACAGAATGCAGTCATTCTGTAGCTAGTCATATGTTCTGTAGCCGTATTGGTGTTTAAACGAGTTATAGGTGCCATCTGAGGGAAAGACGTATATGGTTAGACTCCAAAAATCTCCTGCATCATTCCTTGTCATCCACGAGGACTGAGTAAAAATCTGGAAGTGGTTATGCACGTGGACAAAGCTAAAAACCAAGAAGCAGACTTCTATAAGGATAAGGACTCTTGGTTTGCCTTTAGCAAAACACGAGTCCTCAACAGGAGTTTTAGTTTGATTTTGATTATAAAAGACACCTATTCCTATTTTTACTCAATAGCAGTTATGTATTTGCTTATAAAAATAACTCGGTGAACCGAGAAAAAGAGTTGATGTTTTTAGTTTTCAAAGACTGTGATACTCAGTTTCTGAGCGTTTCTTTTAATTAAAGGAGTATAACTTTGATGCATGATCTGAAGGCAACTTTGAGGAGTTAAAGATTCGTGTGCCAATCTGATAGTAGAGGGCCCCTGCTATCTGAAGAGGCTTTTGCATACTGTCTAGATAAGTAATCTTTAATTCTGTTTTTTTCTTAACTTAGGCAATTTTCTGAGTTTATCCTTTTGCATCATGTTTTATGTCATTTACTTACGTTGAATATCCTCATAATATTACAGTCAAATCTCGTTCTCATAATTTGGTCCAAGATATCTCCAATACCTGAATGAGATCTAGTTGTAGTACTTTGAGTTAATTGCATTTTAGTTCTGTTAATTGCATTTCAGTCCTATTAGTTAGATTTAGAAGATCCTCATTATTTTATAAGCTACTCTTGTTCTCAAATTCTGCTAACACATCACTATTATATGAACGAGAATTAGTTATATTATTTTGAGTTATTGACATTTTCTGTTCTACAATTAGGTAAGAGATTCTCATGATTTTACAAACAGTCTTTTCCTCAAGTTGTTCCAAGAAATATCTAATTTCTGAATAAGACTTAATAGTAATATTGTGAGTTTCAGAATGAGCTAATTCTAGTTTCATAAGTTATTTTAGCATAGGGTTCCTTACTATGTTACAGATGATCTTTTTCTCAAGTTGTTCCAACAGATCTCTAACAATGAATAAGATTTCTCTGTGATGTATTAAGTTGTTGTTTTCTACGAAAACCTCATTACATCAGAACTAATCCTTTTCTCAGTTTTTTCCAATATACCTCTAATGAAACGAATTGGACTAAGTTTAATGTTATGAGTTACTTTCTTAGCAGCTTTTCAATATGTGGTTTAGCATTCTTTGTTCTTGTTATCATTCCTAGTTTAGAGTAGATTTTATTCTATTTTAGTGCATTCATTAACTTTTCTTTGCTATTAATTTATTTATTTTCCCCTTAGCATAAAAACATAAAACCAAAAACACTAGAAAAACACTAAACACAACTAAGCAGGGAAGGTATACTAGGCACATATATGCAATTTTACCTTCAACAATTCATTAGCCCTGTCGACACTTATGATATCAATTTAGGTAGAACACTAAATTGACTAGATGACTCAGCACGTTGAAGCAAGTCCTATATACTCCTCTGCATACTCCCAATCAACCTTGGGAATCCATATCCATGGATTACATGTCGGACCTTCCTTCTACTAAACATGGTAATGACTGCATTTTCGTGGTCGTCGACAGATTCTCTAAGATGGCCATTCTAGCATCCTGCAAGAAGAGTATCATAGCAGAAGCCACTATTAAGATCTTCTTTGAATGAGTGTGGGTACACTTTGGGATCCCACAATCCATTCTCTTATATCAATACTGTAGGTTCCTAAGTACATTTTGGTCAAGTCCCTAGTCAATGTTGGATACCAAGCTAACTAAGTCCATGAATTTCCACTCACAAACAAAGGTCGTCAACCGGATGATCGTAAAAATTTTGTTGATGTAAAACTAGAAGCATTCATGCACATGGGATGAGATCCTCCCCTATGTCCAAAAAAACTACAATAGATCTCTCCATAGATCAACTGGACACAACCCCTTTTAGGTGGGGCTAGGATTCCATCCGCTATGTCCCATTGATGTGGCCATGCCATTTGTAGCTACTCGGGAAGATTCAACTCATGGCCATTCTAAAGATTCATCCTCCATCAGGTCCATGACATATTGGATAGATCTAATGCTAATTACAAGCAATGACATGATCAATATTGGGTTCCATAGAAGTTCCAGATGGGCAACAAATTTTGGATACATTCGCAGAAGGAGCACCTAGCTGGGCCCCACCACAAAATTCGCCTACTTTGATATGGGCCATACACAATCACCAAGGCTATAGGATACAATTCGTTCGAGCTCACCATTCAACCATTCCTTGGCATGCACCCAATGTTCAATTTGGACCACCTTCAACCATACTTTCCACCATTATTGGACATATCCGACATTGTAGAACAACTCACGCCAAGAGATTTAAACCTAGGCTACATTTAACATGCCACAATTGATCAGATCATGGACATGCAAATCAAGAACATTGGCCAATAAAGGATCCAACTTTATCGAGTTTTCAAAGCAAGTCAGCTCCTTCACCAAGGCAAGTAGTTCACCAGGGACCAAGTTCAATAAAAATTTCCTCACCTCATGCAGGCTCTGCACGCAATGGGGACCATTGCTTCCTACGGAGCGAGGACTGATCCAGGTGGATATTCGTGTCCACCCACCTATTCTACCTATACCTTCATTCAGTTTCATCAATTTCCTTGTTTATAGCAATGTTTATCATTTTTAGCAGTTTTTCGAGTCCTGAAATTCCAAAGCAATTTTGAACCCCTAAATGAAATTTTTTTGAGGTCCGTAGCAAGCTCATATCCATAGGGTAGGGGATTGCGGAAAATATTATATTACTCAGAGATATATTTCCAACAAGGTAGCATATGAGCCAAACGGAGATAATATGACCAAGTTACAACCCCAGGAAGTTGGTTGCCCAACTAACCCAACGAGGCCCATAAACTCTTGTCGTTCCATCTCCCGAGGTCAGGTTTTTGGTTGTTTATGGTATTCCCTTTTTTTTCAATAATAAAAATGCCTTTGAGTCTCATTGTAACACAGTTCAGAGGCATGTAACCACGACATCTCTCCTCAGAGATAAGCTACAACACATGAGCTAGTTTATTTCCATTTTGTATGTAACAATATTTCAATTCTTTGATATTAATGAAATGAAGTGTCATTTTTGCTGCATCTCTGTATTTATGGTTATATATGTGTTTTTTTGTGTTCATTTTTAAGTTCATATCACAACTTCTCAACAATGTCTGATGTGTCTAGCAATAATGGAAAGTATGGTCGAACCTCCTATCCCAATCTAATATAAAAATTTGCAAGATCCCAAAATGTACCCACACTCATTTAAAGAATATTTTGGAAATGTCCTCAGTTGTGATACTCTCACTCTTCTTGCAGGCAGCCAATATGGCCATCTTATAAAATCTGTCAATGACCATAAATACATAATCATTGCCATTCTTGGTATAAGGAAGGCTCATATAGTCCATGGATATGGATTCCCAAGGTTGGCTAGGAGATGGTAGAGGAGTATATGAGCCTTGCTTCTTAATATTTGACTTGGTGACGACACAGGTAGTGCAGGATATAATGTATTTTCCAACATCTTGTCGAAGATTTGGCCAATAAAAATACTTCTATAGTACGACCACAATTTTCTCCACACCAAAGTGTCATACGACCCAACTATATTTTGCCTTCCAAATAAGCTTGGCATGCTCACTTGAAGGAAGACAAAGGTAGGACAGGTATCATAATAACACATCTTGGATGCGGAATTCTGGAAATTTCTTTCCATCCATTATCATCTGGTATGTGGTGCCGAATTATGAATCATTTTTATATAGTTGTGACCATTCAAAGGTCTCATGGCCACAAGAGTTGAAAAAAGTGGTCAATGCTGCAGTCGATTGAGGCAATCTACAACATGATTGGTGTTACCCTTCTTATATTTAACATACAAATGGAATTTTTGCAGATATGTGGACCACTTCTTATGGTGATCATTCTGCAACTTCCCTTAGGTATGTATAAACTGCAAGGGTTAGTGATCTGTGTGGATGACCACCTCCTTCCATAGAATGTAATGTTTCCATTGTCATCGAGCCTGCACGATGGAATACATCTCCTTATCATAGGTGGGGTATTTCTGAATTGTGTCGGAATGTAGGTTTTAACCCTGTACAGAAATTATCTAAAAACTAATTCTTAAAAAACAGAAAATAAACAATAGCGAGAGAATAAAACATAAAACATATATACAAGATATTTTTCCCTTGGATCCCAAATCGGGACTACCAACTTGATTTTTCATTATATGTCTTTTAGTGTTACAAAACATATATATACATGTTGAAGAATTCATAAACCCCAATCCATTAACCCTGGATTAGAACATAATTGTAGTTCCCTTAACCAGATCTACAAAATACCAGGGGCAGAAAACCATAGGCGGGTCTGCCCACTAAAATAGGGTCCAAAATAAATTTTCCATAGGCGCTGCCCTAGACCCTATGTAGGGGGCTACCCATCCCCCTGCAAACCCCTGGACAGGGGAGGTTTTTGCCCCCCCTATGACCCCCCCCCCCCCACTGCGCCTAATGAAACTAACAGGGAGGGACTGTCACCCCCTTGTGCGTGCGGCTATTCGTGGGAAGAATATAACACACACCAAACATTCTCCCACTTGTTGTTTTATTTCCATAGGCGGGCACATGAGAGCTTAGTCATTAGTCCAGCCCTACAACACCCATTGTTTCTCTACACCAAGAGAAATTTTGAGTGCTCACATACTTCGTCAATACATCTGCAACATTCTTCAAAATTCCCACCTTTACCAACAACACCTTTTTATCCTCAACCATATCTCTCAAAAAGTGATATTTTAAATCAATGTGCTTTGTCTTTGAATGATAAGTAGGGTACTTAGCCCAAAAAATTTCACTTTGGCTATCATATTCTATCCTTATAGCTCATTGCACCAACCCCATACTTGAACACAATCTCTGCAACCAATCTGCTTCCTTGCTTGTAAGAGTGGTTGCCATGTATTCTACTTCCTAATAGGCTAAACACATACCCACTTGTAGATATTCTTTGGTCCAGATCTCCAGTCCAGTCTGCATCAACAAAACCACGGATGTCCAAAACATTTTCCAATATTGGTCTTCCCTGGTAGCACAAACCATAATGACTAGTGCCATGCAAATATCTGAAAACCTACTTCAATGTTGTTCAATGCTCCTTCCCTGGTTTTGACATAAACCTGCTCAATACTCCCATTGCATGTGCAATTTCTGGTCTAGTACAGACCATCGCACACATTAGGCTACCCACTACACTTGCATATGGAACACGAGACATATCCTCCTCTTCTTCTTGTGTCTTGGGACATTGTTCAGCAAATAGATTTACACCTACATGAATAGGAGCCTTCATTAGTTTACTATCCTACATATTGAACCTTTGAAATATTATCTCGACATACTTCATCTGGTTTAACCAGAGCTTCCTCTTTGCCCAATCTCTCTTAATTTCCATGCCCAAAATATAGTTTGCAGCACCAAGATCCTTCATGTCAAATTTGGAGAACAATTGAGTCTTCAAATCTTGGATAATTTCTTTGTCATTTCCAACCAGTAACATATCATCCACATACAAGACCAAATAAATAACACAGTCACCAATTAATTTAAAATACACACAGTGATACTCTTTTCTTCTAGTGAAACCAAGTCCCTGTATATAGGTATCAAATTTTCGATACCACATCCTTGGTGATTGTTTTAACCCATACATAGACTTTTTTAACCTGCATACCAGTTATTTCTTACCCTTCATCGTAAAGCCTTCAAGTTGCTTCATGTAGATCTCCTCTTCCAGATCCCCATGAATAAATTTTGTCTTCACATCCATTTGTTCTACCTCAAAATCAAATGCAGCAGCAACAGATAAAAGTAATCAAATAGAAGTAACCTTGGTAACAGGAGCAAAAATATAACCAAAATCAATTCTCGACACCTGGGAATATCCTTTTGCTACCAACTAAGCCTTGTATTTCTCCACCTTGCCTTCTACATTCATCTTCTTCTTAAACACCCATTTGCTCTCGATGAGCTTCCTTCTAGCCGACAACTTCACTAGATCCCATGCCTCATTTTCATGCAAGGATGTCATTTCTTCAACCATGGCCTCCTTCCAGATTTTTCCATCCTCCGAATCCACTGCCTCCTTGACAGTTCTGGGATCATTTTCAGTGATAGTTAAAGAAAATTTTGAACAGAAAGCAGATGGACTATACCTTTATGGCTTCCTTCTTTCCCAAACTGATAGTCTCACAATTAGAGTTTGTGGCTCTTCCTCTTCTAAATCTTGTTTTTTTTGTAGATTTTGATTTATCCTCCTTTATCTCAAACTATATCTTCTCAGGTTCCTCTGGTAGGACTTCATGTTTAACAACATCTTTCACCTCTCTAAACACCACATATCGACTGTACACAACCTTCCTTGTTTCTGGGTTCCAAAGTTTGTAACCTTTTAAACCATCCTTATACCCAATAAAGATGCACCTTTCAGATTTATTATCCAACTTGGTCCTTTTCCCCTCTGGCACATGTAAATATGCATCACATCCAAATACCCTCAGATGTGAAAGAGATGGTTTCTTACCAATCCATGCCTCATGTGGAATCTTATCCTCCAACGCTGATGAATTTGATCTATTAACCAGGTAACATGCAGTCTCCCCTTAATCCAGGTGGATATCGGTGGCCACCCACCTATTCCATTTGGATTTGCACCATCAATTCTTGCAACTTTTCACTTTCAGCACAACGTACTAATTTTAGCAGTTTTTTTGGTCCTGCACTCCCGAAGCCGTTTTGGTGCCCTAATGGTCCATGTGGATATTGGTGGCCATCCACCTATTCCATTTGAACCCCCACCATCAGTTCTTTTTGTTTTTAAGTTGCAACACAACTTACTATTTTTAGCATTTTTTTGAATCCTGAACTTCTGGAGCCATTTTGAGGCCCTAAACAACGTTTTTTGGGAAAACCATGAGAAACATGGGTTGATGGACTAATGTTTCTCACACCAAAGGTTGTAGTCCTTAGATAGATCTTTCTAATGAGCTATTGAGAATGTCAAACAGAGATCGGATGCCAAAGTTACATCCTCGGGAAGTTGAAACACCAATTTACCCAAACGAGACCCACAGTTTTGGCGCTTCATATCCTAGGGTTAGGTTTTTGGACGTTTGGGGTTTGCCATTATTTCTCAGCAATAAATAGGCCTTTGAGCCTCATTGTAACATAGTGGAGGGGTTAGTATCCATCACATATATTCTCATAGATACGCTTCCAGTGCCCTCGCTCATCTATTTCCATCATGTTTGTAATAGGCCTTTGAGCCTCAATGTAACACAGTTCATAGGCATGTCGCCGCCACATCTCTTCTCAGAGATACGCTACCAGTGCCCTAGCTAGTTTCCATTATGTCTGTAAGCATATTTCAATCACTTTTTATTAATAAAATGAATCATTATTTCCGCTGCATTGTTGTGTTTATGGTTATATGTGTATTCTTTTGCGTTCTTGCATAAATCTGGATCACCATTGCCTCTGCCCAGAATTACTGTCCTAACCTAGTACCACTGAGCATGCTTATTACCTTTTCCATCAGTGTCTATTCATTATTTCTACAACTCCATTTTGTTGAGGTGTGTATGGAGTAGTATTCTAACGTGCTATACCACACTTCTTACATAACTCTTCAAATTCCTTCTTGCATAACTCTCCACCATTATCTATCCTCGGCACCTTTATCTTTTTCTATGTCTGGTTTTCCACCAGAGCCTTAAATTCTTTAAATCTGGAAAAGACTTCAGATTTATTCCTCAAGAAATATATCCATGTATTCCTTGAGAAGTTATCTATGAATGAAAAATAGTACACAGACTTTCCCAGTGATGGAACCGACACAGGTCCAAACACATCACTATGCACAAGCTCTAATATCTTGTTCACCCTCTTAGCACCAAAAGGACAACTCGCCCTATTTTTCTTCCGATATACACAATGTTCACAAAAATCAAAATCCGGAGATAAATTAGACATACCTTCTACCATACCATTACATGCAGTATTTGAAGGCCTTTCTCTCCAATATGTCCAAGCCTTTGATGCCATAGCATGGTCTTTTCTCCAGAGACTGCTAGCCTTTCCGCTCCACTTTCAGGAACCAGAGAATTGTTTCACCCATCAATAATAGTGCTACCCTGAAGCCTGTAAAGAGTTCCAATCTGAACTCCCTGCATTAATACAAATTCTCCCCAAACCATCTTGCAGATATCTTTCTCGAACATTATTTTTACGCCTGCATCATCCATCTTGCTTACAGAAATCATATTTCTGGCCAATATAGGAATATGTATAACACTAGGAAGTGTTCTAATCCTTCCACCCTACAACTTCATCTTGAATTTTCAACGTTCGAAGATTTTGGCTTTCCTATCATCCCCTAAGAAGACATCACCACCATCATACTTCTCATACTCGTAGAAACCACTCCCTATGAAGTGAAGTGAAAGTATGCACTTGATTCAATCAACCATGCCTCATGATCTACATGTGTATTTGAAGAAGAAGCCAAATACACATCCCCACCTTCATCTGAGGTGGTTTTTTCCTCTGTAAAAGGAGCATCATCAGATCCCTTTCCTTTCTCAGGATCTTTAGATCTACAATCCTTTTTGAAGTGCCCTTGCTTTCCGCATTTCCAGCACACCTTTACAAGCTTTCCTAGAGATTTAGATCTCCCACTCAAAAACTTTTTTTTGTTTCTATTCTGGGACCTTCCTAGTACATATAAGGCATCTCCATTCTAGACCTCCATATTTTTCCATCTCATTTCCTCCGACATGAAGGTTGAGACAATTTCATCCAAATTCAAGGTAGTTGTATTGCTACCTATTGCAATAACCAGACTGTGCGATGAATATGGTAGAGAACACAACAAACTGATGCACTTATCTTCATCTGAGATTTTAATATCAACAGATGATAACTGACTTACCACAATATTGAAGGCTTTCAGATGCTCTGTCACTGAGTCTCCATCCTTCATCTTCAGGTTATACAACATTTTTCGTAGGAACTATTTATTCACCAGAGACTTAGATTGGTACAAAGTCCCTAACTTGACCCACAAAGACTTCATCGTAGCTTCCCGGGATACATTCAACAACACCGAATCTGAGATACACAACTGTATTGTGCTCTTTTCCTTTCGATCCAACTTCACCCAGTCTTCATCTGACATTGTCGTTGGTTTAGCACCTGAATCTATCGTGATCCACTGATCTTTATCCACCAATAGATCTTGCATATTAAGCTTCCATAACTCACAACTCTGACCATTAAATTTCTCGATCTCTATCTTTCCATTGCTCACCATATTCTTTCACCGTAAGAATCGATCCTGCAAATCTCCCACTGAATAGGTTCTACCACAAGCCCAAGAAAAAAACCCCTCAGCAGCAAAGGCGTCCCCTTGAAACCGAAACCTGGCTCTGATACCAAATGTAGGTTTTAAACCTGTATAGAAATTAGTTGCAAATGAATTCCTAAAAAACAAAAAATAAACAATAGAGAGAGCATAAAATATAAAACAGATATACACAGAGATTTTTCCCCTTGATCCCAAAATGGGACTACCAGCTTGATTTTTCATTATATTCCTTTTAGTGTTACAACACATATATATACATGCCAAAGCATTCATAAACCCCAATCCATTAACCCTGGATTAGAACATAATCATAGTTCCCTTGACTGGATCTACAAAATACTAGGGGAAGAAAACCTTCATGCCCCAAAACCATGTGCAAACCCATGCACACAACCATAGGTGGGTCCGCACACCTAAAATAGGGTCCAATTTTTTTTTTCTCGAGGCGCTGCCCCAAACCCCATGCGGGGGGCTACCTACCCCTTGCAAACCTCTAGACAGGGGGTTTTGTCCCCCCTGTTGTGCCTAGCGCAATGAACATGGAGGGCTTATCGCCCCCCTTGTGGTGCCCCTGCGCGTGCGACTATTAGTGGGAAGAATATAACACACACCTAACACGAAAAATGTCTCGCTATGATAGGCCACTCAATGCCCTTGCTATGTGAGAACTACACCAATAGCATAGTTTGAGGAGCCTCTCTCAATTTCAAATGGTTGTTGCAAGTCTAGTAATGTGAGTACTAGTGTAGAGAAGAGGCTGTGCTTCAACTCAACAAATGCCTTCTGTTGGGACTTGGACTAGAAAAAAATTTTCTTTTTCTCTGCCCTTGGTAACTTGACTCAAAGGCCAAGTGATATGAGAGAATCCCAACATGAACCTCTGATAAAAATTAGCAAGGCCCAAAAAGTTGTGAAGCTTTGTTAGAGTGGTCGGGGAAGGCCAATCCTAAATGAATTGGATATTAGTTGGATCCACTTGCACGCCTAACTCATCAATGATGTAACCTAGATATTGGACTTCTCTCATGCCAAAGGTGCATTTATCCAAGTTAGTTGTAACAACCCTGGGTTAAAATTTCATGTAGTAAAGTTAATAAAGGAAAAATAAGACCAAGGTCATGGAACATGTATTCCAATATTAATGTTGGGAAAAACATCCTAGTGGGTGTTCATTTTTGTTTATTATGGTTAAGGAAATTGGAAAATGCATTTGAAAATGTAAAGAGGCATTAATTGACATTTTATTTATGAAAATAAAGGAAAATAGGAGAAAAGGGAGGTGAAAAATTACAGGTTTGCATGAGAGGATAATTGAAAGAAAATAAAGAGGAAATTGAAGAAAATAAAGGCCTCAATGATAAAAAGGCTTCTGAGGATTAGTTCACATCTTTTGTTAGTTCAATTTTATATCTCTCTCCATTCTCTCATACTATTATGCACTTAGAGCATTCTTGGAGTGCTCTAGCATTGGAGAGAGGAATTAAAAGAAAGGAAAAGGGAAGCAAAAGACAAGCAAGGAAGGTTGGATCAAGGAGATTCAACAAGAATGCTTTCAAGTAATAGGTTGCATGTGTGATTTCCTAGCTAGTTTGTGAATGTATGTTACATGCATTTGTGTATTTGATTCTCTTGTTGTCATTAAAATGAGTTTTTTTGGGTGTGACAGCGGTTTCATCCTTGCCTTGCCATTTATGTATATGCCAAGGAAAAACCCCTCTCTAGAGGAAAACCCAGTCAAAATTATCTTCCTTCAACAGTTTTGTTTGAGACTCTTCACCCTAGACATAGACCAACCATTTCCTCCACAACAAGTCAACCTTTCCAGATCTTTGACCCAATAACAACTGATGAGCTCCATCATTAAACATATTTGGAGGGGTTAATAGTCACCTTTTTTCCCTCTTAGATCTCTTTTTCTTGAATTTTTATTATTATTTGGTTTTATGATGCTAGTATAGGTGGTGATTAAGGCTAACATACTCTGAGTGCCTAATATGAGGTTGAGTGCAGAAAATCAGGAATTATTAGCATTTTTATAAGGATTTTAGCATAAAGACTTGGAGGAGATAGCAAGGAGAAATTATAGGAGGATTGTCCACCCTCCTTAACTATCAAATGCAACCAAAGGATCACATATATTCTCTCTAGCAATTCGAACTCCAAAGGTAGCCAAAGGATCCCAAGGATTCTCTCCAGCAATTCGAATTCCAGAGGCAGCCAAGCAACGCAAAGAGGAGTGCACTCAATCTTTGTTTACTTTGAGTCAAGAGGGCCCAATCGCTATTTTCTAGGGAGATTTTGGTAGCTACCCTGTAGAATAAATAGAGCAAAGCTAGAGCTAGGAAGGGGGGATTTCGGTCGAAACTTTGTTGCAGGCTATTGAGATTTTTATTCTTTTACTCATTGATCAAACTTTAAAAAATGTATGAGGTTGTTCTTTTATGAAATGAGTAGACTGATTTTGTTTTACTGATTTAAGTTTCAGAGAGCTAGGCTTGTGGGTTAGGGCCCAATCCATCTGCCTCAGCCTCTCTACTGTATTTGTTCTCTGCTTTCTATCTTTCAATTAGTTCTGCTTCTGATAGTTTCATTGTTGTTTAGTTTTGCTTTCAGTGTGTTGTTGTAGGTTTCATTTGCTTGTGAGTAATAGAATAGAGGAGAAAAACCAAAAATTTGTAAATCAAGACCCCCTTCTCATATTTGTCAATAGAGCTCGAGGAGGGCGAACCATCCCGCGGACCCAAAAATGGAATTATGTTCATTGTTCTAAGATTAAAAGTAGAGTTGCATTACCATTTTTCGGTCTTCCTTTGCACTATATTTTTACGCATTTGTTTATTTATTTGCGCATAAGTTAGCAGGGTGATTGCTGGAATTATTGCTAAAACCCTAGAGCAGCTCCGTGGTGCTTCCCGCTTCATTTTCCATCCTTGTTTTCATGCTTCCAAACACCTCTGCTACACTCTATTCCCTCCTTATTCTTTCATTGCAGCTATCGCTCTTTTTATTTGCAAAACGCTTGAAAAACCTTTAAATTTTTACCTCTGCCTTTCCTCCTTGAAATTCGCGCTATCGCATTTTGCACTTCACAAAATTTTTTGAACAACACTTTCGCTACCCCTCTAGTTTTGCGATATTTTGAACTACGATATCGCACTTCACACTTTGCATCCTTTTCGCAATCGCACTTCACAAACTTTTCCTTTTTCCTTTTAAGACTTACTGCTCCTGTCTGCCAATTGTGATATTGGTATCACGCTCCTCCACCAATCCCACTACCACGTCACCCGAATCATCGCAACAAATCGCACTTCACAACTTTTTCCTTTTTCCTTTAAGACTTACCACTTCCATACGTTGATTTTGATAACTCCGCCGCATCGCAAATCACATTTCGCATCTTTTATTTGGCTCCTTTTAAGACTTACCACCCCAAACATCGATTGTGATATTCTTCGAACTCTGTCACCAGTCCCACTGCCACATCACCCAGTGCATTTCGTACTTCACAAATTTTCTTGGACAACATTTCCACTACCCCTCAAACTTTGTGATATTGTGAACTACAATATCGCATTTCACATTTCTCAACTTTTACCACATTGCAAATCGCAAATCGCAGTTTTTTTCCCACCGCACTTCGCACTTCGTTGTTTTTTACCCCATCGCACTTCGCACTTCAGAGTTTTTACCTCATCCCATTTCACTTTTTGCTCCTGCTCCCGAACAACACGTCCGTTAGTCCTCTAACTTTGTGATATTGTGATTGCGATATTTCATATCACATATCACACTTCCCCGCCGTCACACTTTTCAAACCATTCAGCTCTGAAGCATTTTTGCACTATAATAAAGTTTTAATAAGGTTTAATCCCCTCTTTTCACTTATAAGCCTTGGTTAGTGTGTTTATCCCTCCATTAGCACCTTTTTCCCTTTCATCTCCAAGCTACAAATCAATACTTTCTCAATCATAATTAAGTCATGGCTAGCTTAGTTGCATGGATAAAAGCATGGTAGATAGAACACAAGATAAGTAGGGTGTGTTTAGCCAATTGGCCAAGTTAAGTGTGGTTTAAATTAGTTCCTTTCTGCAATTTAAATTAGTTTCCTTTCTGGCATTTCCTTTCAGCAATTTAGTTTAGTTTCCTTCCTATCATTTCTTTTCAGCAATTTAGTTTAGTTTCCTTCCTGTCATTTCTTTTCAGCAATTTGATTTAGTTTCTTTCTATCATTTCCTTTCAGCATTTTAATTTAGTTTCTTTCCGTCATTTCCTTTCAGCAATTTAGTTTAGTTTCCTTCTGTCATTTCCTTCCAACAATTTACTTTCCAGCTCTTATCATAAATAGCACCCTTTCGTAAAATATAAGAGGATGACATGAGAAAAATGCATCTGTTGTGTATATAGCACTGTCACCTCCAATTTTGTACGAACCTTGGGTTTATAAAGTAAAGCAAGGCAGCCCCTGGGAGTTGTAGCAATCTTGGTGCAATACCAGGGCTCACCAATTTTTGGCGTCGTTGCCGGGGAGGTGTCTAGTAGATGTTTTGATTTTGTTTTAACATTCTTATCTACTTTCTTTTCTTTTCATGTCATTTCATAAATATTAAAAAACTACAAAAATGTCTGATTTTCATGCCTTGTAGGATTAGGAATACTCAAAGACAAATCTTACCTAAAACCCCCACATCACCTCCTACCCACCCTTCACTCTCCTTCAGTGGCAGTGAGATTGAACCCCCTATAGGAGAGCCTTCTGAATATTTTGAGGATCCTATTGAGGAAGAAGAAGAAGACCTTGTTTCATCTGAGGGACCTGCTTAACTTATCTTAACCATGTCTGGGATCCAAAGAGCCTTTCCCATAAGAGAGGTAGATGGGGAAACTAAGATGAAAAAAATTAGCCCCTCAACTCTTCCACACTTTCATAGACTTACCTCTAAGGACCCTAACACATTTATGTTTGAATTTGTTGTTTTTTGTAGGACTTATGACTATGCCTCTGATGATCAGAAGTTGAAGTTATTCCCCTCCACGCTTAAGGATGCAACCTTGCGCTGGTTCATGGGTCTTCTTGGGGATAGCATCACTACCTGGGCACAGATGGAAGATACCTTCAGCGGAAAATACAAAGACTATTGTAGGTCCAAGGAAACTAAGGATGAGATCTTTAGGATGACTTTAGGGTCGGATGAATCCTTAGAGGACTATGAAGAGAGGTTTCAATTGAACTATAAGAGAGCCAACTGTACTCTTGATCCTGACTCACTCAAACTTGTACTTCTTCGAGGGATCAGAGAAGAGATGATGAAACCTTGAATATGCTATTAGGAGGAGATATCTACCAAAAGCCCTATGAAACAATCAAAATTATCTTCTGGAACCATTCTAGGGCATTTAGGAAGAAGGGCAGAGCTAGCTAAAGTACATCCAATACCCCTTCCTCTTCCACCTCCATCAAACATGATATTGGGAATATGCTAGAGGACTTCAAGAGTGATATGTTGCACACCTTTTCTTTGCAAATGGACACAATGCAGGTCAAAAGGAAGCAAGAGGAAGCAGAGAGAGCCCTGGCCATATTTTGTCCTAGATGTATCCGGAAGAACCCAAGAAATGAATGTCCACTGAATGTCATAGAGGCTTGCTCAGTATGTGAAGAGAATCATGCCACAAACAAGTGTTCCTCCTTGCCTGGACTTAAGGTTGTGTATAAAGGTGGGGAAGCAATGCCAGAGAAACTTTGTTTCATCAACCAGAAAAGGCCTCAAGGCCCTCGACCATATCAACAAGTATGCAAGGTGGACCTTACTCTTATTATCACAACAATCAGAGCACACCCATGCAACCTTGGTACACCCTCACTCCCCCATCCTAGTCTACACCTCGTACTTGGCCTTACAACCCTTCATATCATCCTCGACTAGTTAACCAACCACTCCAGCAGTATGTTCCACAAAAACCTCAGTGGAAAAATCCATCCCAAGGGTGGAGACCTCAAAAAAATCAACCACCTGCTCTAATGCCTCCACCCCAACCTCAACCCCAACTTACTCATGCTGCTCCACCTAGAGTACCTCAAATACCTGCACAACCCAATCTGAACCCGAACAACGGACACACACAGCAGGCTCCTAGTGGAGAAACATCCTATCCAGCTTACGTTGTGGAGATACAAGAGGTTAATCTCAGGTCAGGAACAGTACTCCCAAACAACCATCCTCCATCTCCACCTGTAGAGGTTGAGGAGGAAAAGGAAGAAGGTAACACTCAGATCCAAAAACCTCCTTTTCCTGAGCGCTTGTTCCACCCTAGTTAACACACCCCAGAGGAGACTAAACTCCTGGGAGAATTGGAAAATTTGTGTGTAAATATACCACTCCTCCAGGCCATTAAGAATGTCACTATCTACAATGGATTCATCAAAGAAAAGTGCTTCAAGAAACCTGGGAGAAGGAAGATAGATACCCCCACCATCAATGTGGTAGGACAACTGTTTGACCTAATGCTGGGAAGGGTGATATTTCCAAAGTACCTAGACCTTGATAGTCGAGTTGTTGATGTGCATATAAATGGTGTCATAGTCCCCAACACTCTGATTGATCTAGGGGTTTCCATCAATGTCATGACCAAGGAAACTATGTTGAAACTTAATCCCCAAGGGAGTTTGAGGAAAACCACAACAGTTCTGAAACTTGCAGATCAGCCCACAGTAACTCCGGAAGGAATTGTTGAGGATGTTATGGTTACCATTGACTCGTGGGATTATCCTATATATTTCCTGGTCCTGCAACCAAAAACAAATTTTAATGGTTATCCTCTCATCTTAGGGAGACCTTGGTTAGCCACTGCAGATGCTTATATTATTTGTCGGGCTGGAAACATGACTATCAAAAATGGGCCTTTGTCTAAACAGCTAGTGTTATATCCTCCATCCCATCCTTCCATTGATCATGATCTCCCTATATGGTTGGAGGATGAAGAAGATGAGTTATATAGCATTGCCCCTATGTGTACCGTAGATGTTATTCTTGGGGGGGGGGGGGGGAGCCATGAATATGAACTCATCGACCATGCCATTCAAAACCAATCCTCCACTAATATTCCTCTCAAAACCTTATTCAAAGAGTCTGAAAGCCAACCTTGGATGGAAGTGCACTCAGTTGAGTCCACCTCTGAAACCACCAAGGCTATCGATTTTGGCCCATCCAGATCTCTAAAAATCAACCCAAACCTCTCGAATGAAGAAGAGAAATAGTTATGCCATATTTTGAAAGATAATATTGAAGCATTTTCTTGGGATTATAAGGACATGAAAGGGGTGCATCCTTCAGTATGTAGACATCACATTTACATCAAAGAAGGATGCAAGCATGTGAGACAACCCCAAAGAAGCATGAACCCGGCTACGAAGGACATAGTCAAAGAGAGTTGGAGAAATTATTGGATGCGGGTTCATATATCCTATATGGAACGGTGAGTGGGTATCCTCTTATAGAAAGTCCTACCCTTTGGGTTGTGAAATGCCCCAACCACCTTCCAAAGAGTTTTCCTAAGCATTTTTTCCAAGTTAGTCCATGACTCTGTTGAAATCTACATGGATGATTTCACACCATATGGGGATAACTTCCAAGAAGCTCTATCCAATTTGGGTAAAGTAATAAGAAGGTTCATTGAGATGCATCTCTCCCTGAGCCCAGAAAAGTGTGAATTCCTGAAGAGAGCAGGATTTTTTTTAGGACACTCCATATCCCAAGCAGGAATACAGGTAGACCCGAACAAAATCACTATCATCAAAAGGGTTCTTTCTCCTAAAAAACAGAAAGATGTCAGGAGTTTCTTAGGCTTAGCAGGTTACTATAGAAGGTTCATCAAAGATTTTAGCAATATGGATTCGCCATTGTTTGGGTTATTCACCAAGGATTTGTAGAAATTATATAACTAATGCATTATACATCCAAGATTCTCCTGATCACACACTATTTGACTTCATGCACAATACAGAATCTCTTCTACTATTGATCATCATATGCGGAAATTAAATCAATTGCATGCACACATTGAAACCATAAAAATTCACACATATGAACACAATGTTTTAATGGGAAAGCCTAAAGCTAAAAACCCCAACTATCTGTATATAATATATGTCATAGAGATCATGTAACAATCCTCATACAAAGCTTCTCACAAGCTCTCAGTACAATACAATCGCTACACACTAATCAGGCCCGATCTAGCAAATCCATGCACCAATATTTGCCACTTGCTAGCCTTCCTCTACTGCGCAATCCCTGCTGAATAATGGCTCTGAATGAACTCGAATTAGTCTAGCATTTCTCACGCAATCCTCATTGGCAACTCTACTCTGTGTTGGATGCAATCAATGCATCACTATAGTCACAACTGATAGTCAACTTGCCCTTTCACCTATCTCTCCACTGGTCTCCACTGAAACTGTCCATGCACTGTAGTTAACTGATGTATTCTTCAGTTGATTAATGAGTTAATATTTAGTGAATTAATTATTAATTAATTCACACCACTCTCACTAGTGTATCAATCAGTTAAACTAGATACAACTAGCTCAACTGTGTCTAACTGAGTTAAACTGAACACAACTCCACCAACTACTTCTATAACTCCACCAAACTCTGTCACATGAGTTCTAACTGAAGTCTCCATGCAATATCTCCACTTAACCCTCAGGAATAGCGTAATTCCTTCTGTCAGCTCCCGTGCCACATCTGTGAACTTAATTGAAGTGCTCCAAGAGAATAAGTTAATGTTTATAGTCCAAATATTATTAAGAGCTAATAATATTCGACATATCTATTTTTAGACTGGTAATCTAAAAATAGATTCCGCCCAATATGTCTAAAAATAGAAGTCCATCTATTTTTCCAACTTGACCAACCATTCACAAATAGCATCCTGCAACTCATAGAATATGATCGACATGTCTAAAAATAGACTGTGCGCCAAAAATAGCCTGCGGGCCCACTTAGTGAAGGCGACTTCTTTCCACTAAGCTCATCATCTTGTTGCAATCTCAACACTCCCTCTCAACAAGATAGGGATTATCTACCACCCCGATCCTGCCCCTGTGGTATTCGAATTTGCTCTTGGTGAGTGCCTTCGTTAAGATATCAGCGTCCTGATCCTCTATGGGAATGTATGAAAGTAACATGATCTTCCGCTGCACACAATCTCTGATATGATGATACCGGATGTCAATGTGTTTAGATCTATCATGAAATACTGGATTAACCGAGAGTTTGATGCAACTCTGATTATCACAATATATCACAGTAGGATCTAAGTGTGAACCGAACAACCCGACCAAGATCTTCCTCATCCATATAGCCTCGCATGCAGCCAAACTTGCTGCCATGTACTCGGCCTCTGCTGAACTGAGTGCCAAGGATCTTTGTTTCCTGTTGTACCAAGAAACTGTTGTTGACCCGATACTAAATATCCCTCCAGATGTGCTCTTTCTGTCCGTTGGGCTCCCTGCCCAATCTGCATCCGTGAAGCCATGCAGCTTCACCTCATCCGACTGTCTGTACCACAATCCATATCCCAATGTGCCTCTAAGATATCTCAATACATGCTTTCCTGCCTTCCAAAAGAGCTTGGTAGGCTTAACCATAGCTTGTGAAAGCTGGTTAACAGCATAGCATATGTTCGGTCGTGTATTGACTAGATACATGAGTGAACCAACCAACTGTCGATAAACAGTGGCATCCACTACCTCTGCCGATGTAGCATCCTCTTTCCTCCAACCACCGGGGAAGAGGTAATACATAGGCTTATAAGCCTTGCATAATAACATGTCCCGGTATCTCAGGCATACTTACCTTGAGACACAAACAATCCATCACTACGACGCAGAATTTCAAATCCCGAGGGAAATAATGAAGGAGGCCCAAGTCCTTCATCTCAAACTCTTTTGCAAGATCGGCCTTGCATGAGAGTCTATGCAGCTTGTTCATCACTGTCAAAATCCAAATCATCTACATAAAGTACAATGATCGAGAAAATTACCCTCCACCACAATCGGGTATGGGTTCGGATCCGCCTCACTCTTGGTGAATCCAAGACCGGTGAAATAACTGTCTAACTGTGTGTACCAAGCACGAGGTGCTTGTTTCAACCCATACAATGCTCTTTTAAGCCTGCACACATGCGACTCGCTGCTGAAGATCTCGAAACCTTCAGGCTGCTCTATGTGCACCTCCTCCTCAATGACTCAGTTGAGGAACACAGTCTTCACATCCATATGATGAATGTGCATCCCATCTGCGTTGAGAGAGCTAGGATGCTCCGTATGGAAGAATACCTTGCGACAGGTGCAAAGGTTTCCTCATAGTTGATCCCCTCAATCTGTGAGAAGCCTCGGGCAAAACATCTTGCCTTGTACTTCATGATGCTCCCGTTAGCAACTTGCTTCACTTTGTAGATCCATCTCGAACCTACCACTGATTTCCCTTCTGGCCTTGGGACAATCTCCCATGCATTGTTTCTGACAATCGAATCATACTCTTCCACCATGGCATCTACCCATGTAGGGTCCTCCACAGCTTCCTCAAAAGAGGATGGTTCTGTCACGATACACGCTTATCGAGCCATGTATCCCGGTATGTCGGTCGGGTGGTGTCTCTATGTGCGTTGTGATGTAGGTGCTCCACCACAATCTTCTTTGCATCAAGATTCGATCAGCTCGGCTTTTGTAGTGCGCTTACGCATACGATGGTTGGCCTTGCATGAGTGGTTTCTTCCACTCCCTTGAACCTCCTCTTGTAGGCGATCCACATCTGAGGCTCATCCTTGGAACTAATAGCTCCTCATCTTGCATGCAAGTGTGGCTCCCTCTCGTGACACTTCATGGCTTTCTCCTCATGAAATTTGATATCCCATCTTTGTGAGTCTTCCAAGCTTGTCTGGAAAATACACACGATAATTGTGGGGTGTTTTGTGTACCCCAAAAATATCCCAACCTCTGCAGTCAGCTCCAACTTCTTCCTGGCATTCTTCGTCACATGAATGTAAACAGGTGAGCCAAAAATATTCAAATGAGAAATATTAGGTTTCTTACTAGAAAATGCCTCTTCGGGTGTACTCATGCCAAGAACTCTATGAGGACAATAGTTTTTCACATAAACGACAATGTTGCATGCCTCAACCCACAAGTGTATGGGAAGGCCCTGATCATGCAACATTGCATGTGCAGCACCAACGATTGTTCTGTTATTTCTCTCCGCGACCCCATTAATTCTTTAAGCTCCCCTTAACCCCCGTTACGTTGTGGATTATGAGCGCTATGAGCTCTCTTCAAATTCCTTCTGTATTTGCAAAGTCTTTGAATTACCCAGAGATGAATTCACCACCATTATCACTCCTAAGAGCCTTCACCTCCTTCCCCAAATCTTTCTCCACCAGTGCCTTGAACTCACAGAACTTTGAGAATGTCTTGGTCTTCTTCTGCATGTAGAAGATCCAACACTTACAAGAAAAGTCATCAAAAAATATCATATAATACCTATGCTTTGTTGTCAAAGCTATTGAGAAAGGTCCACACACGTCTGTGTGAATTCTCTCAAGGATCGTCGTGGCGTGAATATCCTTCTCATGAAAGGTGGATTTCACAAATTTTCCCAAAGTACATCCCTTGCACTGATCTGACTGTGCAAGTGTACCTTTGGGAAGCCCAGTAGAAGTTTTCTGCAAAATTTTCAAAGCACCATGGTGAAGGTGGCCCAATCTCCTGTGCCACAGTTCACCCTCATCCTGGCTCACCACTCCTTCTTCTTTGCCTGCCATTGTTGCGCAGCCAATTGATAAAGGTTCTTAACTCGAACCCCTATCCTCCAGGTTTCACCAGTTGCCTTACTACGCAAGAAAGCCTTTCCCTCGCTAAAGACAACATCATATCCCTTGTCTTCCAACATCTCCACAGAGATAAGATTCTTCTTCAATCCTGGAACATGCATGACATCCTTCAAGATGAAAGGTTTTCCAGAATCCCTCTCAAAGTAAATGGTCCCAATACCAGTCACACTATATATACCATCATCGCCCATCTCGATGTGCACTCCAATATCCTTCTCATCTAGATCATTAAACAAATATTTGTCTCCGGTCATATGGAAATACGCACCACTGTCAAGAAAACACACTGACCCCATCACACTTGAGACCAAGCATGCGATCAATGAAAAATCCAGCTCAAACTGCGAGCCTAAGGCCTCTCCAGCTGCAGATCTAACAACTTGCTTATTTTTCTTCTTCTATGGACAATTAGTGGTGTAATGCCCGTGTTGGTGACAGTGAAAGCACTTCACCTTGGACAAGTCTTGCTTCTTGCCTTTCACACCGGATTGAGAAGGATTTTTATTTCCCTTCCCTTTCCTTGCTTTGGTAGCCAAAGTGAAATTTTATTCATCTTCATTCTTTGATGAAGATCCATCCCTGGTACCCTGCCTTATCTCCTCCTGCACAAGATTCGACCAAAGTCGCTCCCATCCCAGCAGTTTCTCCCGACCATTGACAAAGTCCTCATAGGAATGCCAACTCTTCGGAAGCCCAAGGAGAGCCAAGCTCACAAAGTCCTCTTCATCTACAGTAACCCCCACACTTCCTAGCTCATCCCTACACTAGAAAAACTTCGTGAGGTACTTGGGTATACTGTCGCCTTTCTCCATTTTTATCTTCCTGAGTTTATCCTTGAGCGCCAACTTCCTCTGGTCGCTCTTGCTTTGGAACAAGTTTGTCAAAGCTTTTCACATCAAGAATGGAGAAGCTTTACCATGAAGGCTAGACACTATGTGATCCTTCACACCTTCCAACATAATCCTTCGACATTTTGTTGTCTTCTTTTGCCATGCGTCAAGTGCGGCAGCATCGCTAGAAGCAGGTTTTGGAATTTCTGCATCTATGAACTACTTCAACCCATTATCCTCTCGCACCGCCTCCATCCTGTCCTTCCATGCAATATAATTTGAGCTGCCCTCAAGGGCATACTCCAATCGCAATCCGTTGAAAGACATCTCAACTTCGACACCAAGAAAATACTACTGCAAATTCGAATTCTGCCAGCACAAAACTCAACCGCTTCAATGCTTTGCAATTGCTCCAATGATCAATATCGCTCTGATACCATGTACAAATTATATAACTAATGCGTTATACATCCAAGATTCTCCTGATCACACACTATTTGACTTCATGCATAATACATAATATCTTCTACTATTGATCATCATATGTGGAAATTAAATCAATTGCATGCACACATTGAAACCATAAAAATTCACACATATGAACACGAGTGTTTACGGGAAAGTCTGAAACTAAAAAACCCAACTATCTGTATATAATATATGTCATAGATATCATGTAAAAATCCTCATACAAAGCTTCTCACAAGCTCTCGGTACAATACAATCGCTACACACTAATCAAATCGTGATACAGCAAATCCATGCAGAATCTGCCACTTGCTAGCTTTGCCTCTCTCTTGCGCAATCCTGTGAAGAATGGCTGCGAATGAACTCGAATTGGTCCAACTTTTCTCATGCAATCCTCATTGGCATCTCTACTTGAGTGTTGGATGCAATCAATGCATCACTATAGTCACAAGCGATGATCAACTTTCCCTTTCACCTATCTCTTCAACTGGTCTCCACGAAGCTAGTAAAATACCTTTGTAGTTAAGCGATGTATTCTTTATTTGATTAATGAGTTTATAATTATTGAATTAATTAATAATTAATTCACACCACTCTCACTAGTGTATCAATCAGTTAGACTAGATACAACTAGCTCAAATATGTTTAGCTCAGTTAAACTGAACACAACTCCATTAACTTCCTCAATCAACTCCACCAAACTCTATCACATGAGTTCTAACTGAAGTATCCATGCAATAGCTCCACTTAACCCTCGGGAATAGCGTAATTCCTTCTGTCAGCACCTGTGCCACATCTGTGCACTTAACTGAAGTGATCCAAGAGAATAAGATAATGTTTAGAGTCCAAATATTATTAAGAGCTAATAATATTCGACATATCTATTTTTAGACTGGCAATATAAAAATAGATTACGCTAACTAATAAAAATAGAAGTCCATCTATTTTTCCAACTTGACCTACATCCACAAATAGCATCCTACAACTCATAGAATATGATCGACATGTCTAAATAGACATAGTCTAAAAAAAGACTTGTGCCAAAAATAGCACATTGGGCACACTTAGTGAAGGCGACTCTTTTCACTAAGCTCATCATCTTGTTGCAATCTCAACGAGTTACGAGTTTATTTGGTCTGGTCCTTGTCAAGAG